>CM070818.1:33061639-33084139 GCA_036326025.1 Chrosomus eos
AATGATAATCGTTTGCACTCCTTTATTTTCTACCTGTGCGTAGGAAGTTGTATCTCCTTATTGGCTACTTTATCTCTGATTTTGCCCCTACTGGTATTGATTTCTCACAGGAAGGAATAGCAACAGCCGTGCTCCATCCATGACCCCCAGAAGTGCAGGCACACCACTTGTCTGTGGAATTCTCTGTGTCTCTCCATGTTCATCAACACCTCACTGTAGAGCCTGACAGGTTCAGAGGAAGAGAATGGATGCTGTACCAGCTAAGCGCATACTATCAAGCTCAGTGTTTCCTCAAGGATGTGCCATTGGCTATTAAAAGGAATTCCATGCATAGCTGGGATTGGTGAGATTTTTTAATAAAATTTGTCCGTTTGACCCAGGCCGTAGTCTACTGAAGTGAAGATAAGAGGCCCCACTTTCGAAGGGAAGAGAAAAAGACAATGTATGTGAATATGTGAATTCACTTTGTAGCCCCAAGCTCTTGAAGTCTTTTCCATCTCTGTCTCTTGTTTTCCCAGCATGGCCTCCAGAAAGTTTCCACACAGTGGGGAGGTGCGTCCTGCAGTATGGGTCACTGGGTTTGCGCTTCGGATAGCTTCTCCCCACCTCTCTCGATACACACACACTCTCACACACTCCACACTGCCTCAAGGATGAAATAAAGACAGCTCACTATCAGCACGTGAATTATGAATGATTAATTCAAACAGCATGTTTGAGTAACAGGAAGTGTGTGACTGAGCACAGGTGTGTGTGTGTGTGTGTGTGTGTGTGTGTGTGTGTGTGTGTGTGTGTGTGTGTGTGTGTGTGTGTGTGTGTGTGTGTGTGTGTGTGTGTGTGTGTGTGTGTGTGTGTGCCTTTGACTTTAAAGAGATAACAGTGATGGCAGAGAATGCATGTCTGCATGTTTTGAATGTATATGACACACATGCTTACATGCACAAAACTTTTAAAAACATTACTGTTCAAAAGTTCGTGGTCAGTACAATTTAAAAAAAAAAAAAAAGAAATGAAGACTTTTATTCAGCAAAGATAAGTTAAATTGACCAAAAATGACAGTGACGACTTATATTTACATAACAAATTCCAAATAAATTATGTTCTTTTGAACTTTTTCATCAAATAATCTTGTAAATTATGTATCACAGTTTCCACAAAAATATTAAGCAGCACAGCTGGTTTGAACATTGAAAATAATAATGTTTCTAAATCAGCATCAGAACAATTTCTGAAGGATCATGTGACACTAAAGAATAGAATTACGACAGCTAAATTTTTTTTGTTTTTTTTCATCACAGGAATAAATTAAATTTGAACTACATTTGTCACGGGTGTGGTGCAGGCTGAAGAAGAGGCAGAGTCAAAAGGCTCCAATTCCAACATTTACTAATATATATTCCAAAACAGGTACAGGGATGACAGGCAGAAGAAGACAAACGCACACAACACAAGGTAACATTTAACAAGAACCAACAAGGACTAATGCCGAGTTCAGACTGCACGATTTTAGCCACGATTTTGGCTCGCCGACAGGTTTTGAGAAATCGCCGACAAATGCCCGAAATCACAGGCAAATCGGTGCTCGTTCACGCGAGTGACAATCACGCAGTGTGAATGAGCAAAGACGCTATCTGAGAGAATCGCCGACGAGTCGCCGACGCCCGTGAGATATTTGGCATGCTAAATATCTGGACCTGTCGGCGATTCACAATCCTGCTGTGTGAATGTGTTCTGACTGAAAACTACATCGGCGATGACCGACAGCCAATGAGAGAGCATGATACAGGACAGCAGGCTGTTCGAGGAGGAGTTATAGACCAGAATATCAGTATTTTAATAGATAGATAGGCCTATATTTACAATTATATCAAACAGAAACAAAGCACAAACATTTGCATGACCAGCAGCAACAGCAGGACGTTTGCAAAATTATTTATTTACCCCCAACTCTCTTTCCAAAACACAGTCCTTGCTCCCCTCGTCTTCCCAAACATTTCCTCCTGCATAAACTGAATATTTATTTGTTTCATTTTCGCTACAAATCAGTGCACAGACAATTTGGATCGCAATCTTCTTGTAGGCTATCATTTTTAATAACAAACTCAGTGTCGCGCGAGAACTCCGGTCTCACGCACGCGTGATCTCCCGTTATTTCCGTATCACTTCTCGCGTTTGTTTGGTTGTGAAACGTAGTTTGCGGACCAGGCAGAGGTTGTCGGCGATTCTTTCTTTTGTAAAGTCATGCAGTGTGAAACCTCCTGTCGCCGACCCATCGTGCAGTATGAACACAGAAGCAACTGAATGTTACCCCAGATAGTCATGCAGTGTGAAAACAACAGTGACCCGATTATTTTGAAAATCGTGCAGTCTGAACTCGGCATAACTGAACAGAAGGAACCTAAATACAGACACAAATGAACAATAACGAGGTGAGAACAGGTGACACAGATGATGATGATGACGATGAACAGGTGTGTAATGAGGGAGTGAGTTCAGGTGTGAAGACACAAGGGATTCTGGGAAGTGTAGTGTAGACAAAGACAGAGTGGTGACAAAATTAAGATAAGTTATTTTAAATTGTAATAATATTTTACAATGTTACGTTTTTTTCACCCCAATACTATGGGATTAATATCCTGCCAGGATTCAAAACTGAAAATAAAGTTTTGAAAGGTTGAAACTAAGTGTTCAAAAACTCAAAATCTCACAAAAAAAAGTTTTGCAAGATCGAAAAATAAGATTTGCAAGCTTGCAAAATGTAAAAAAAATAAAAATATTTCTGCAAACATTATGTTGTTTTTGATATTTCGTTCTTCAGAACTGCAACATTTTTTTTACGATGTTGTGCAAACAATTTTTCAGAGTTTCAAATTTGTCAGTGTTCTCCCACTGTATTAGTTTGTTTTCCAGGTTTGAAACCTTGTAAATGGTGATCTGAAAACTGGTGTGCGAATGTGTGCAAAAACGTTTTGAAACTCTGAAAACAGAGTTTTGCAGGCTTGCAAAGTGGTAAAAAAAAATTAAATCTCTGCAAACATAATTTTGTTTTTGAGTTTTCCTTCAGAAGTGCAACACTCTTTTTTAGGGTGTTGTGCAATCATTTTTTCAGAGTTTCGAATTTGTCAGTGTTCTCCCAATGTATTAGTTTGTTTTCCAGATTTGAAACCTTGTAAATGGTGATCTGAAAACTGGTGTGCGAATAGGTGAAAAAAAGTTTTGAAACTCTGAAAACTGAGGTTCGAAAGGGCGAAACTTATTACATTACATTACATGTGCACTCTTATTGCAGACTATTTTTTCAGACCCGAGTTTACAACACCCACTTTGCGGAGATACGCCCACACAGTTGCAAGCTTGCGACTTACGTGATTGGTGGCAGCGTTGTCACGCAGCTCTGCTCTGAAACTCTGAAACTCAGACTGAGCGAAAATGAAGCTTCGCAACCTCGCAACCTAAAAAAAAAAAGCCTGGAGGGAGGGCCTTCTGCTCTTGGCCAATGATTTGCTGTCTGCTGACGTACAGTCCAATCACAAGTATTTACTGGAAAGGTGGGATTGACCGACTGCTCCGCCAATGACGAAAGCGTATGGGATGAATATAGTCAGTCAGTCAGTCATATTTATTTATAGAGCATATTAAAAAAACAACAGCTGTTGGCCAAAGTGCTGTATCAAAATATAGTATCAATATATATATAGGCCTATATATATATATATATATATATATATATATATATATATATATATATATATATATATATATATATATACACACACACACACACCACACACACACACACACACACACACACACACACACACACACACACACACCACACACACACACAACACACACACTATTATTTAAATGTTATTTAAATCTCCAGTTCACGTGCAATGCAATCGCGCCCGAGCCTCCATGATCATTTTTCTGCTATTTGCTTCTTATTTATTATATCCAGGCAATTGGTTGATGAAAAATAAGATACAATTTATACAAAACGAAATTCACTTTAAAGAAAGGCTTTCTACAAAACAAAACTTAATTTAGTGGTCATGTCTGACCCATCATATCTTCCGATTTATTGCGCATCTTACTCATGCTGTTCAATATTCATAATCAGCATAGATGTAGGCTAAAAAAAATAACATTATAATATTTTAACAAAAATGAAACTAAATGCGCATATTTAATGGCTACAACACATATAGTCGGCCAGGGCCTATACAGACTCTCTAAATATTGACATTAACATTAGCAATGCTAGCTGTAGAAGTGCAGTTTGTTAATAGTAAATGTTAACTAATCTATAAGTGTTACCGATTTTTTATAGGCCTACACCGATTCAGAGGTCTCGTGCAGTTCAGTGTTGGACAGGTCAGTTGTTTTAACTGTTCATTAAAGTGAATAGTTAAAATGACATTCGTTTGCGTATCGGACGTTAGTGGACGTCGTACGGCACGCTTGTGTGATTATCTCGGCAGTTTAGGACATCGCACAAGATTTGCAATTTGTACAAATAGAGACATTTTTGTGAATAGGCTACAAATGTTTTCTTTTGTATTAGTGTATCATAATTTGCGCATGCAACAAAGAAGACTTGCATGTGTGGATCAGGTGACGCGCGTGCATTCATTGACGTCTTTTCTGAGTCAATATCATTTGATTCATTTGGATTTTGAGACTTTCTTTTCGCGGTTTTTAAGCATTTCACAACCCACACACAAACAAACTACAAATGAATAGGCCTGGTGCTAGTTATTAATGTGGGCACAACTACACATCTATTTGACAAATTCATAAATGTGCGTCATAAACTAATAGGCTACAACTTGTGTGTGCAAAATCCAGAATCACATGAATGTGCAGAATTTGTACAAGAACCATAGTTGTTAATACAAAACCTCGATTTTGTATTAATGTATCTCAGAATTTGCGCATGCAACAAGTAAGATGTGCAATTGTTGATCAGGCGAACGCGTGCATTCATTGACTCGTTTCTAGAATGCATGAATAGCCATATTAATTCATCCCATACGCTTTCGTCATTGGCGGAGCAGTCGGTCAATCCCACCTTTCCAGTAAATACTTGTGATTGGACTGTACGTCAGCAGACAGCAAATCATTGGCCAAGAGCAGAAGGCCCTCCCTCCAGGCTTTTTTTTTTTAGTTGCGAGGTTGCGAAGCTTCATTTTCGCTCAGTTCTGAGTTTCAGATTTCAGATGCAGAGCTGCGTGACAACGCTGCCACCAATCTCGTAAGTCGCAAGCTTGCAACTGTGTGGGCGTATCTCCGCAAAGTGGTGGTGTTGTAAACTCGGGTCTGAAAAAAATAGTCTGCAATAAGAGTGCACATGTAATGTAATGTAATAAGTTTCGCCCTTTCGAACCTCAGTTTTCAGAGTTTCAAAACTTTTTTTCACCTATTCGCACACCAGTTTTCAGATCACCATTTACAAGGTTTCAAATCTGGAAAACAAACTAATACATTGGGAGAACACTGACAAATTCGAAACTCTGAAAAAATGATTGCACAACACCCTAAAAAAGAGTGTTGCACTTCTGAAGAAGGAAAACTCAAAAACAAAATTATGTTTGCAGAGATTTAATTTTTTTTTACCACTTTGCAAGCCTGCAAAACTCTGTTTTCAGAGTTTCAAAACGTTTTTGCACACATTCGCACACCAGTTTTCAGATCACCATTTACAAGGTTTCAAACCTGGAAAACAAACTAATACAGTGGGAGAACACTGACAAATTTGAAACTCTGAAAAATTGTTTGCACAACATCGTAAAAAAAATGTTGCAGTTCTGAAGAAGGAAATATCAAAAACAACATAATATTTGCAGAAATATTTTTAATTTTTTTTACATTTTGCAAGCTTGCAAATCTTATTTTTCGATCTTGCAAAACTTTTTTTGTAAGATTTTGAGTTTTTGAACACTTAGTTTCAACCTTTCAAAACTTTATTTTCAGTTTTGAATCCTGGCAGGATATTAATCCCATACAATTCTAGTACATTCCACATGATTTCACAGATATTTAGTATTCAGAAAAAAATATTTTAAATGTTACACTTACGTAATACATTTACAAGTTATTGTCTGAATATGTATACATGCTGGACGAAGCTGGTCTACAATCACAATATACGTCTATTATTATCTGACTTTGCATAAAACTTATTTGTTTAAGTCCGACTTAAGGTGACATTTTAAAAATATATATTTTTGCTTTATTATCTGACTGAATTTAAACTTTTGAAGTGCATGTAAACAAACTCTCTGTGTGTTTGCATTACCACTCACTGTAAACCGCAAAAAAATGGAAATACATATAGGCCAACAAGATTATACAGCTATATTATTTTACTGTGTAAATGTATTCTTGCATATTACTATGTAAATGTAGTTTTGCATATTATAACTGTTTCACAAATGTTATTATGCAATTATATAGAATATTATGCAATTCTTATATGGAATTGTACAGTATTGTAAATAGCAAGTATTTTTGTAAAATTAGAGATATGGTGGTTCCACTTGCAAAGCACTGTCATGGAAAGATAAATATTGCCACACTTGTAACATCTCTGAAGGATGAGGGTCTTCGTGATGCTGAGGGTTTCTCCACACTCTGAGATCTATCATAGTCTAGCTGTAGTTTGCTTTGGAGGACTTACAGTGTATGGCTTCTCAAGAGCCATTGTTTACAGAAACACGCAGATAAAATGAACACGGGGTTCTGGTGGCCAGTTAAGGGTGTGTTGTTTGGTCTCAGTGTGAGCTGGAGCTGATGAATGTGTGTTTGTGTGAATAGAGTAACAAGACACACTAGAAGGGGAGATTAAACAAATCATCACAGTAGATTTGGTCACAGTATAAAAGTGTAATAATGTGTGGAAATCTTGAGTTTGGTCCACAACAATGTAAAGCACAATGTATAGAATACATAATTCACACAATTAGCACAATTAAAATAGTAAGCAATATACACATTCTGATTTATATTTTTGTTATTTATCTGAGAAATTAATACTTTTGTTCAGCAAGGATGCATTAAAACATTTTCAAGTGACTTTTAATAAGACTTGTACATTGCTACAAAATATTTATATTACAAATAAATGCGGTAAGTTTCTATTAATCAAAGCAGCACAACTGTTTTGAAAAAAAAATATATATATGTTTGAGCACCAAACCAGCATAGGTTCTGTTTACAGTGTAATAGTGTAAACAGTGATGTAATGTAATGATGCTGTAAATTCAGCTTTGATCACAGGAATAAATTACACTTCAAATATATTCACATAGAAAACCACTGTTTTAAATTGTAATAATATTTCACAATATTTCTGTTTTTTTTGTATTTTTTATCAAATAATTCTTCTTTTAAAAACATAAAAAATCTTACCGATCTAAAACTTTTGACCAGTAGTGTATATAAAGGTGACTTGATTTGTTCATCAGTGTTCAAACACCACGTAAAAGTAAATTTTGCATATAGGTCCCCTTTAAAACATAATTTTAAAAGAAAAGTTATTTTAAATTGTAATACTATTTTTACAATTACTGTTTTTACTATATTTTGCAGCCAGTGTAGTCTAGCAACTCTCCGTTGGCTTTCGAGCTGGAAAAACCAAACTCTAGTCAGGCCAATCACATCGTGTATAGAGTTGGTGGGCGGGCTTAACATAATGACGACAGAGTTGTGACGGTTCCCCGTGATTTCCATAGGTGATTTCCCTGCTACTTGAAAACAAAGAAGATGCTGCTGGCCAACAGCGGTCTTTCGAATCGGCTTTGGCCGCGACTCTGGAGGACTTTTAGTTAAGAGAACGTCACTTAAGTCATTCTTAAAAAAGGAAGATGTGTTTTTCCTGACCCTGGTGGGAAAACGCATGGACTCACTCAGCCACAGACATTCGTTGCTCTGATTGGTTATAGCGCTATCCTATTGCATGCAGAGGGATATGGAAAGACAACCGTTTATCCCCTCGGATTGAGGTATGCCAATGGTGAGTTTCCAGACCTAACATCTTGATGTAGGTCTGGCTTGGCAGGCTAGTTTTTATTGTATTTTTAATCAAATAAATGCAGCCTTTTTGACCACAAGAAATCTTACCGACCAAAAACTTTTAAACAGCACACAATTTCTGCACAAAAATGTGCAAACCACTTAAACTTATACCAACTGGAATGAATGTACAGAAGTTTTTAAAGTGATAATTTTTTTATGATAAATAAACAAATAAACATGGGTAAACTCAAAAGAGTTTACATTAAAGGAGACTCCATTTGTCCATTCATTGTTCCATTTCATTCGTCCAATGAAAGTGCTATTCAAAGACACTATAAAAATGGATGAAGAAAACATCTCTGATTTATATAATATAACTTATATTAATCTGTCCCATTGTTCAGACAAGCTTAATAAATCCCCGAACAGCAAACCAACAGCATGTTTCATTACTAGAAATGTGCCTTCTAATAACAGCACTTATGTTGTCTCTCTCTGCATACCAGTACTGCAATGTCTTGAACAAGCTAACAGTTACTACAATCCTCTGGTCAGATGTGAGTCTCTAGGAATTGATCTAAATTGGGCCTCCAAACCTCTGACCCTGAGCAAAGAGCTGAGAAAGGGGCCTGGGTGTCTGCAACTGCAGCTGTGTTACATAAACACACCAGAAACCAGCCTGTCTTTCACGGATGAGCCTGAAGATCCCATCACAGGCACTATGGAGCCTTGCTCTATCCTTACAGCCCTTTTTACTAGCTTGATTAATTGCCAGTGCACTCTGAAAGCTAACTGTTAAGACACTATAGGCTGCTTCATGCCTCCTAATGCACATGTTCTTTAAAATCCCATCGGCACACTGACTTAGTGACCACACAGAATGCTAATTGACTCTTCAAAAACTCTCACTTATAATACTCTTGAAGCGCATTGAATTTTTTTTGATCATGATAATACCAAGCTTTTGGGTTAGTAGTACCATGTTTTTTGGACAATTCCATATATTCTTTGACGTATCATTTAAATACCATGGTATGTGAAAATTGTTATCATTTTATATATGGTATATATCAAAGTTCCATAGATTTACCAACATTGTATTATAGTACCGCTACAGTTTTTTTTTTTTTTTTGTCTAAGGGCCTCAACATGTTCAGGGAATGTTTTGCTTTATTAATCCATCCCAGCTCCACCAGACCCCAGGAGAGATGGAGAAACATAGCGCAGTGCTGGCAGACGGCCAGGCAAATATCCAAAATAATAATCAGCAGATTTCAGCAACCTCCCTGCCTTTTCCCAGCCCCATACTTACCCCCACCTCTCTCCCTTACTTTACCCTTTGTCTGTGTTTATAGATATTATGCATACAAACATAGGTAGGCTACAGTGTATGCAGAGATGTGCTGATTTATACAAGCATTTACTGAACAGCATGGAAAATTAGTGTACCTAATATGTATAGAAAAGAACCACTTGTGCTGTGTCAGTGCTCAAGATTGGCCCATTGATTTTCAGCTCATCTATTGTTCACCACCTCCTCCTGTGTGTGCAAATAATGCACCACCTAGCGTCCTTTGCTCAGATCCTGATAGTGTGTGAATGTAACAAAGACACAATGTATGTTAATGCATGATATGAGTGTTTGGTTGACCATTCAGGTTAATGAATATATGTATAGAGGTAATATATGCATAGCATTACTGCAATCTGTCCTATGTTCCATAAGTTAACTATTGAACTATACAGTAAAAATGGTATTTTACTATAAAATGTTGTAGGAGAATTAAGAATTTTGAAAGTATAAATGACCACAATTTAAAGTGAAAATCTATATTAGGCATATAGACTACTCAAAAAGACATGTTCAAAAGTTTTTTTTTAAGAAGTTAATTGTTTTATTCCGCAAGGATACATTGAATTAATCAAAAGTTACAGTAAAGACATTTATAATGTTTCAAAAGATTTTGTTTCAAATAAATGAAATTCACTAAAGAATCCAGAAATAAAGCAGGACGACTGATTTGATAATAAAATGGTTCTTGAGCAGCAAATCAGTATATTAGAATTAGGCTATTTCTGAAGGATCATTGACATTAAGGTCTGTAATGAATGAAAATTCAGCTTTGCCAAAATTATATTGTGCCAGTGCTAAGCACATTTCAAGTAGGGCTACTGTAGCAACCTCTGGTCTGAAATGTGATAACATTACCTCACATTTTTTTGGGAAAAGGAAAATCCTCTGCAGGTCAAAATTTCCAAAAACACAACGTTAAGGTTAAAGGGTATCAGAAGTCTCAGATTCTGAGTTTTCTTATTTTCATTTTCTATCTTGGAACAAGCACAAACAATGGATTACTATTCAATTTTCTCATGCATTGTCAGCTTTATATTCCTCTGTTTGAGTGAGTCCTGGACTTTCCCGCTCACATGGCGGATAGAGAAAGAATGGCGTATGTATGTGAATGAATATGGTGATAGTATTGCTCCATCACTGTCTCTTTATCTCTAGAGCAGGCGTGTTTGTGAGAGACTGTGTGTCGCCTCTGCATGTTTCTGGCCTCAGTCATCCATATTAATGAAGAAGAGCTGCCCTGTTCAGCAGTTCTGCCAAAGGGAATGGATTCGGAAAAAATGGATATTCAGGTTCGATACAGCTTCATATGAAGACGTAAAGTGATTTACTGTAGATTTCTGAAAGAACATTATGTCAACCATGTAATCCCTATCGCAATCACATGAATGAGGCACAGCAATGCATACATGTGTAATGTTAGTCCACATTAGTCAACCCAAGTTGACGTGAACCCATGTGCAGTTTATTGAATCCAAACGTAAACAGACACAAAATAAAGACTTGGCTCGACTAGACTAGACACCATAAACTTTAACATGAACAGAAACAAGCTCACCAACAGCAGTTTACAGGGAACAATACTAAGAGACCAATGAAATATGAGGACTATAGACGGCTTTCTGTGCACAACTAGGGCATAAAGCAGCACTCTTCATGGCATATCTAGCAGAAACAGAGATGACACGGAGCACAATAATATTATATGTATTCCAAATAATATGGACCTTTTATTCTATCTAATTAATAATCAAATGCAAATCTTTATAAAACGTGTATATAATATTAGTAATCAAATAAATTATTTATTTTTTTGGAATGTCAATAATGTAATGTAGCAGTAAAATATTCTATTTAATTCAATTAATTTACATTAATATTAATAATTAAAACATTTGCAATAAAAATGATAAAAATAAAAAACATTAATATTAATAATTAGAATACATTATTAAAATAAATATTATTATTATAATACTTATTCCATATAATGTGGACATTTTATTCTATCATATTAATAATCAAATACACATGAATAATATTTATTCATTATAATATGAACCTTTTATTCTGTATTTTTCATATCCACTCGGACATATCTGTGATTTATTCGTGGTCTGAAATAGCGTAGGGATCTGGTAATGTCTCACCATTACTGAGAGTTCATTTCTTAATATTATTGTCCGCACTACCTAGACTTTCAAATTAATTGATGCTATAGCCATTTCCTCATTGTCACACACCTAGCTAGCTGTCACACGTTTCATGTCTTGTACAGTATGTTTACAGAATCAAACCCCTCCACCAAAACCAGAGTCTCATCCCGCCGAGACCGCCCGTCCAGAGTCTCATCCCGCCGAGACCGCCCATCCAGAGTATCATCTTCCCGGGACCGCCTGTTCAGAGTCTCATCCTGCCGAGACCACCCGTCCAGAGTCTCATCCCGGCGAGACCACTCGTCCAGAGTCCCATCCCCCGAGACCGCCCGTCCAGAGTCTCATCCTGCCGAGACCACTCGTCCAGAGTCCCATCCCGCCGAGACCGTCTGTTCAGAGTCTCATCCCGCCGAGACCGCCTGTTCAGAGTCTCATCCCGCCGAGACCGTCCGTCAAGAGTCTCATCCCCCCGAGACCGCCCGTCCAGAGTCTCATCCTGCCGAGACCACTCGTCCAGAGTCCCATCCCGCCGAGACCGCCTGTTCAGAGTCTCATCCCGCCGAGACCACCCGTCCAGAGTCTCATCCCCCCGAGACCGCCCGTCCAGAGTCTCATCCTGCCGAGACCACCCGTCCAGAGTCTCATCCTGCCGAGACCACTCGTCCAGAGTCCCATCCCGCCGAGACCCGCCTGTTCAGAGTCTCATCCCGCCGAGACCACCCGTCCAGAGTCTCATCCCCCCGAGACCGCCCGTCCAGAGTCTCATCCTGCCGAGACCACTCGTCCAGAGTCCCATCCTGCCGAGACCGCCTGTTCAGAGTCTCATCCCGCCGAGACCGCCCGTCCAGAGTCTCATCCCGCCGAGACCACTCGTCCAGAGTCTCATCCCGCCAAGACCGCCCGTCCAGAGTACCATCCCACCGAGACCACTCGTCCAGAGTCCATCCTGCCGAGACCACCGTCCAGAGTCCCATCCCCCGAGACCGCCCGTCCAGAGTATCATCCCGCCGAGACCGCCTGTTCAGAGTCTCATCCTGCAGAACCCTCGTCAGAGTCTCATCCGCCGAGACCGCCCGCAGAGTCCCATCTCCCCGAGACCGCCGTCCAGAGTCTCATCCTGCGAGACCACTCGTCCAGAGTCTCATCCGCCGAGACCGCCTGTCAGAGTCTCATCCGCCGAGACCGCCGTCCAGATCTCATCCCGCCGGATTACTCGTCCACAGTCTCATCCTGCCAAACCACTCGTCCAGAGTCCCATCCCACCGAAACCGCCTGTTCAGGGGCTCATCCTGCCGAGACCATCGTCCAGAGTCTCATCCGCAGGACCGCCCATCCAGAGTCTCATCCCGCTGGACCACTCGTCCAGAGTCCCATCCCGCGAGACCGCCTGTTCAGAGTCTCATCCCGCAGAGACCACTTGTCCAGAGTCTCATCCCGCGAGACCACTCGCCAGAGTCCCATCCCGCCGAGACCGCCCTCCAGAGTATCATCCCGCCGAGACCGCCTGTTCAAGTCTCATCCCGCCGAGACACCGTCCAGAGTCCCATCCCGCCGAGACCCGCCCGTCCAGAGTCTCATCCCGCCGAGACCACTCGTCCAGAGTCCCATCCCGCGAGACCGCCCGTCCAGAGTATCATCCCGCCGAGACCGCCGTTCAGAGTCTCATCCCGCAGAGACCGTCTGTCAGAGTCTCATCCCCGAGACCGCCCATCCAGAGTATCATCCCCGAGACGCCTGTTCAGAGTCTCATCCCGCAGAGACCACCGTCCAGAGTCCCATCCCCCGAGACCGCCGTCAGAGTCTCATCCGCCGAGACCACTCGTCCAGAGTCCCATCCCGCCGAGACCGCCCGTCCAGAGTATATCCCGCCGAGACCCCCGTCCAGAGTTCATCCCGCCGAGACCGCCCGTCCAGAGTCTCATCCCGCCGAGACCACTCGTCCAGAGTCCATCCCGCCGAGACCGCCCTCCAGAGTATCATCCCGCCGAGACCGCCTGTTCAGAGTCTCATCCTGCCGAGACCACCGTCCAGAGTCTCATCCCGCCGAGACCGCCCGTCCAGAGTCCCATCCCGCCGAGACCGCCCGTCCAGAGTCTCATCCCGCCGAGACCACTCGTCCAGAGTCCCATCCCGCCGAGACCGCCCGTCCAGAGTACATCCCGCCGAGACCACCTGTTCAGAGTCTCATCCCGCAGAACCACTCGTCCAGAGTCTCATCCCGCTGAGACCGCCCGTCCAGAGTCTCATCCCGCCGAGACCGCCCGTCCAGAGTCTCATCCGCGAGACCACTCATCCAGAGTCTCATCCCGCCGAGACCGCCCATCCAGAGTCTCATCCCGCCGAGACCACTCGTCCAGAGAATCATCCCGCCGAGACCACCGTCCAGAGTATCATCCCGCCGAGACCGCCCGTCCAGAGTATCATCTCGCCGAGACCGCCTGTTCAGAGTTTCATCCACCGAGACCACTCGTCCAGAGTCCCATCCCGCCGAGACCGCCCGTCCAGAGTATAATCCCGCAGAGACCACTCGTCCAGAGTCTCATCCCGCGGACCGCCATCAGAGTCTCATCCCGCCGAGACCGCCCGTCCAGAGTCCCATCCCGCCGAGACGCCCGTCCAGAGTCTCATCCCGCCGAGACCACTCGTCCAGAGTACCATCCCGCCGAGACCCCGTCCAGAGTTCATCCGCCGAGATACTCGCGAGCTCACCTGCAAAACCACTCGTCCAGAGTCCCATCCCCCGAAACCCTGTTCAGGGGCTCATCCTCCGAGACACCGTCCAGTCCATCCCGCCGAGACGCCCATCAAGAGTCTCATCCGCGAGACCACTCGTCCAGAGTCTCATCCCGCAGAGACCGCCCGTCCAGAGTCTCATCCCCCGAGACCGCCCGTCCAGAGTTCATCCTGCCGAGACCACTCGTCCAGAGACCCATCCGCCGAGACCGCCTGTGCAGAGTCTCATCCCGCCGAGACCACCCGTCCAGAGTCTCATCCCGCGAGACCGCTGTTCAAGTCTCATCCCGCAGAACCGTCTGTCAGAGTCTCATCCCGCCGAACCGCATCCAGAAACCCCGAACCGCCTGTTCAGAGTCTCATCCGCGAGACCACCGTCCAGAGTCCCATCCCGCCGAGACCGCCCGTCCAGAGTCTCATCCCGCCGAGACCACTCGTCCAGAGTCCCATCCCGCCGAGACCGCCCGTCCAGAGTTCATCGCCGAGACGCCTGTTCAGAGTTTCATCCCACCGAGACCACTCGTCCAGAGTCCATCCCGCCGAGACCGCCCGTCCAGAGTAATCCCGCGAGACCACTCGTCCAGAGTCTCATCCCGCCGAGACCCCATCCAGAGTCTCATCCCGCCGAGACCGCCGTCCAGAGTCCCATCCCGCCGAGACCGCCCGTCCAGAGTCTCATCCGCCGAGACCACTCGTCCAGAGTACCATCCCGCGAGACCGCCCGTCAGAGTCTCATCCGCCGAGATTACTGTCCAGAGTCTCATCCTGCCAAACCCCTCCAGAGTCATCCACCGAAACCGCCTGTTCAGGGGCTCATCCGCGAGACCACTCGTCCAGAGTCTCATCCCGCCGAGACCGCCCATCAAGAGTCTCATCCCGCTGAGACCACTCGTCCAGAGTCTCATCCCGCAGAGACCGCCCGTCCAGAGTTCATCCCCCGAGACCCCGTCCAGAGTCTCATCCCGCCGAGACCGCCCGTCCAGAGTCTCATCCCGCCGAGACCACTCGTCCAGAGTCCCATCCCGCCGAGACCGCCCATCCAGAGTATCATCCCGCCGAGACCGCCTGTTCAGAGTCTCATCCTGCCGAGACCACCGTCCAGAGTCTCATCCCGCCGAGACCGCCCGTCCAGAGTCCCATCCCGCCGAGACCGCCCGTCCAGAGTCTCCCTCCCGCCGAGACCACTCGTCCAGAGTCCCATCCCGCCGAGACCGCCCGTCCAGAGTATCATCCCGCCGAGACCGCCTGTTCAGAGTCTCATCCCGCAGAGACCACTCGTCCAGAGTCTCATCCCGCTGAGACCGCCCGTCCAGAGTCTCATCCCGCCGAGACCGCCCGTCCAGAGTCTCATCCCGCCGAGACCACTCATCCAGAGTCTCATCCCGCCGAGACCGCCCATCCAGAGTCTCATCCCGCCGAGACCACTCGTCCAGAGAATCATCCCGCCGAGACCACCCGTCCAGAGTATCATCCCGCCGAGACCGCCCGTCCAGAGTATCATCTCGCCGAGACCGCCTGTTCAGAGTTTCATCCCACCGAGACCACTCGTCCAGAGTCCCATCCCGCCGAGACCGCCCGTCCAGAGTATAATCCCGCAGAGACCACTCGTCCAGAGTCTCATCCTGCCGAGACCGCCCATCCAGAGTCTCATCCCGCCGAGACCGCCCGTCCAGAGTCCCATCCCGCCGAGACCGCCCGTCCAGAGTCTCATCCTGCCGAGACCACTCGTCCAGAATCTCATCCCGCCGAGACCGCCTGTTCAGAGTCTCATCCCGCCGAGACCGCCCGTCCAGAGTCTCATCCCGCAGAGATTACTCGTCCAGAGTCTCATCCTCCCAAAACCACTCGTCCAGAGTCCCATCCCACCGAAACCGCCTGTTCAGGGCTCATCCTGCCGAGACCACTCGTCCAGAGTCTCATCCCGCCGAGACCGCCCATCCAGAGTCTCATCCCGCTGAGACCACTCGTCCAGAGTCTCATCCCGCAGAGACCGCCCGTCCAGAGTCTCATCCCCCCGAGACCGCCCGTCCAGAGTCTCATCCTGCCGAGACCACTCGTCCAGAGTCCCATCCCGCCGAGACCGCCTGTGCAGAGTCTCATCCCGCCGAGACCACCCGTCCAGAGTCTCATCCCGCCGAGACCACTCGTCCAGAGTCTCATCCCGCAGAGACCGCCCGTCCAGAGTCTCATTCTGCCGAGACCGCCCGTCCAGAGTCTCATCCCGCAGAGACCGCCCGTCCAGAGTCTCATCCCCCTGAGACCACTCGTCCAGAGTCTCATCCTGCCAAAACCACTCGTCCAGAGTCCCATCCCACCGAAACCGCCTGTTCAGAGGCTCATCCTGCCGAGACCACTCGTCCAGAGTCTCATCCCGCCGAGACCGCCCATCCAGAGTCTCATCCCGCCGAGACCACTCGTCCAGAGTCCCATCCCGCCGAGACCGCCCGTCCAGAGTATCATCCCGCCGAGACCGCCTGTTCAGAGTCTCCTCCCGCAGAGACCACTCGTCCAGAGTCTCATCCCGCCGAGACCGCCCGTCCAGAGTCTCATCCCGCCAAGACCACTGGTCCAGGGTCTGAGAATAACATTTTAATGATACCTAATTAGGCATGTGCCGGTATCAAATT
Organism: Chrosomus eos; assembly: GCA_036326025.1. NCBI lineage: Eukaryota > Metazoa > Chordata > Actinopteri > Cypriniformes > Leuciscidae > Chrosomus > Chrosomus eos. The sequence continues at coordinate 33,078,526 of CM070818.1, forward strand.
TTCATGCTGCGATTAATTGATTGAGCTTTTATCACGGTATACGGTATTATCACGATATTTTATTTACATAAGAGAAACAGATGGATTGGGGGGGATCTAAAAAAAAAAAATTTGCATCACAATAGGTGTAATTGTGATTGTCAAAACATTTGATAACTAAACAGAATTTTATTAAGTTTAGTGACAACATGTTACAATGCTTACATGGTACAGTGACTGGTAGGCTACTGTTTGTATTATTGCTTAACACAATTTTCACGGTTTCAGTACAATTCTTGATTTGATTTCAATCTTGATTCAATCTTAACTCATTTGGATAAATATTAGGTAGGCTACTACAGTAGATAGCCTACATGTACATTTTTCTCAAGAAAAAATATATCTCACATAATTCTGTAAACATACAGAAAGCCCTATCAGCTGTTATTATTAAAGGTTAAAATTAACAAATTAAATATAATGTGGTTTTCATTATAATAACAATTATGTAGCCTAATGACATAAGTAAAAATATAATAAATATGTAATATAGTGCACATATTTAGCGAAAAATTCTCCTCTCTATTTTTTCTAGTCAACTAACGTTAATGTGCTGGTAATTAAATGGCCTGAGGTAAAATGTAACGTTCTGTGACGATTGTTCTCCTGCAGTTTTATTGACCTCTTTCCGTGATTGAAAAACACTGATTGATCTACTATGTATGAGGCATATATACCTTTCGGGAAGTTGTACTATATCTTTAAATAAAAAGTAACAGATGATCGGTTCACTTGAACTAAGGTGCTACAGTGATCTGTCACGTCACATTTACAAGCGCCAAAACGGTATTTATTGTCTGGATTTCGTAATAAAATGGACAGATCCTGAGAGCTGAGAATTTGTTTCATATAAAAAGTAACCTGCTCTCTCTAGTCTAGTCTGTCGGTGTCAGTGATCTTTGCTCCGCGATTTTTCTCTGCGTGAGAGCCTGTGTGAAAAGTGTTGATTGCGTGAGTCTCAAGCTGAATGCTATGAAGTTCTCAATTTCACATCTATGTGTTTTCGAGTTTAGCTACTCTTTTACCTTCATAGTTGGCAGCCCTGCTTTTAGAAAGGAGATAAATCGTCGGCAGCGTTCCTCTTTCCGCCATGCTTCTTCTCCATGCGAGGATTGTTTACATTAGACTAGAGCGCGCATTGCGCCGCATGCACACAGTGCTTATGTGGGGATTGTTTACATCAGAGTGCGCACGTGTTTTGCGCAGCATATACGCAGTTGGGTTTTATTAACGGTTGATGGAAAATAAGCTAATGCGCATTCTAAAACTCTAAATTCGGATCTATTATTTTTCACGGTATTTTGAAGTGCCCGCGATAACAATATCGTGCATATTCATTACCGCGATTTATCGCATTACCGAATACCGGCACATGTCTAAACCTAATTAGCTTCAAAGACAGACCTGCTGTGAGCTACATGTAAAAGGTTTAGCTATATGGCTTGTTTTTTATTGAAGCCATCAATCCACATTATTTTGCCTATCTCAAAAACATTGCACATAGATGGATATGTTGCACTACACGTTGTTGTTTCTGGATACACAATCCAGCAACTTTAAAATAAATAGTTTTATATTGATCGTTTTTCGATTTAGTTGCAATGCTTCATGGGATTGTAGTTGTTTCTATCATTAAAGCCGTATGAAGAAATTTGTCTTTTTGACTGATTTTCAAATACTTTATGTAGGCTAGCAACTTACGAAAATGTTAGTTGAATGCTTTTTTGAATTTAGCGACCAAGAGCTAAAAATATTAATCGATGTATGAAACGATAAGACGCTGCAATTTCACGAGTTCACACTTACATACAAGATGGAGTAAAGTTATTTGGCGTGCTGTCCGGGGGGGAGCTCCGAGCTCGGAGTTCGGCCCGAACCCAGAGTACTCCCTCTCCTATGTAAATGATTAGGACTAGAAGTGTGGAGAAGGGGTGGTGGAGGGATGCTGCTAAACTGTCAACGAGTTGAGGTGAGACTGCTGAATATATATATATATACACACACCTCTTATAGTTGATTGCTGAGTGCTCTCCACTCGTGTGAATTATCAGATGCTCCTTCCGAACTTTGTTAATAAAACATCATATATTATTATTGCACTGACGTTTTTAGAAGAGAAGTAAAAATTTCACAATAGGCTAAATATTGTCGATTAAAGTTCAAATCATAGTAGCTGTACACCTCTGTCAGGCTGTACATCAATTCAGGACTTGAGAAGTTTGAGTATTCAGATGAGTTGCTGCATATACACAATACATGTAAAAGTGCGTATGTATACCCAGTCTGAAGTGTCTTTCTCTGTCCATCTAGATGGCTGTTTTTTTTTTTTCAGTCATTCTGTACCAGCTGTTGACATCAGTAGTGACGGGTAAGTGATGCTCTACACACTACTGTTAGATGTTTCCCTCACTAATGATTTCTACACACAAAGACAAGTTTATTTCTACACTCAAGAGATTCCTCTTCTAATCTCTTTATCAACCTATTCATTGGACAGTCTATTCTTAAGTGGTAGATGACCAGTGTTGCCACAGTTACTTTGAAAAAGTAACTAAGTTACTTTACAAGTTACTTGATTTTAAAAGTAACTAAGTTACTTTACAAGTTACTTGATTTTAAAAGTAACTAAGTTACTTTACAAGTTACTTGATTTTAAAAGTAACTAAGTTACTTTACAAGTTACTTTTATTAGTTACATTCAGCAGTTGCCGACAACACCCCCATCACCTCAACATAAAAATGACAACCGGTTTTGCCAACACTCACTTTATTGGAAGTGTAGTTTTAACAGTAATATCAACAATCTATCTCCTGACATTTAAAGTTGAACTTAAAAACTATTTCCTGAAAAAAACAGTCTTTCTTGACTTCACTTAATATAAATACTTGTTTTTATAAAATATATATTGTTTTTTTTTGTTTTTCTTGACCCTGTAATTTAGTAACTGTAGAACACGTTAACTGTAATTTTGCGTATATGATGAAATTAATACAGTTTCTTGTCAATCTATGTCTATTTTAATGTGAACAATGCGCTGCCACTTTAATTCAGCACGGTGCAGCACAGCAAAAATAGACTAGGTGCGGAAACGATCTCTGCACTGCTGTATACTCACGCACCTGGAACAGATCGACGGACCGCACCCGCGTGCAGTGTGAAAGCTCTAACCTGTTAACATGGGTACGGGAAAAAATATGCACCGCATACGCACTGCAGACGGAGACAAGTATGTGTGAAACGGGCGTAAGTTTGACTGTGCGGTGCTGCGACTCCATATGTTTTTTCAAATTCGACGAAGTGTTTCTGTAGGTAGATAACACTTTGTCGCCACCAGCACAGAGTTTACAACGGACCTTAATGTTGCCATCTTTAGCTGACAGACACAAACTCAAAATAGTGACTGTATTTCCAGCTAGAAAAAGCGCATCTCTCTCCACCCTCGATTGTTGTTTACGTTTGTGTCGCTGCGTGGTACGTACACGTGACGTGAACCTCATGCTGAAAACGTGACTTGTCGCGCACACTCCCCGAGATGCAAGAAGAAATAAATATATATTTTTACTAAGGAAAATGACAAAAATAGTAACGCACAGTGACTTGGATAAGTAACTTTAATCTGATTACTGGTTTTGAAATAGTAACGCGTTAGATTACTCGTTACTGAAAAAAGTGGTCAAATTAGAGTAATGCGTTACTAAGTAACGCGTTACCGGCATCACTGTAGATGACAACCTTGAAAATGGATTACAGGTCGATATTATGTGACCACTCTTTAAACTGGCCTGAAGGAAATCAACCTCACAGACATTAAAGGGATAGTCCAGTCAAAATTAAACATTTTCAAAATAACTTCTTTTGTGGTGGGTGTATGATCCCCTTAAAGGGTACCTATCATGGAATTTTGAAAATTACCTTTCATGTAGTGTGTAACATAGATCTAAGTGAACGAAAACATCCTGCAAAGATTTAAATATGAAAGTTCACCGTATACAAAGTTATTATCTCTCAAAAGTAAGAGTCGACTCTGAGTCGTTGATATGAATCGATAGACGAACGATGCATTTTCTCTAACTTTCGTACGTCACTTGTACAAGTTATTTGAATAAGATACGCCCACTCATTGCATTAGGAGACACCAGGGAAAACATCATGTCGACGAGATGCTGCTGTGTTTTGAAGTGCGACGCAAAAGCAAACTTTTTTCATCTGCCCAGTGAGGAGCATTTGAAGACAGTGGCTACAGTTCATAACTATACCACAGAAGTATTATAGCCCGAACTTGTTCTGTGTTCGCGTCATTTTGAAGATGATTGCTTCACAAACCTAAATATAAAGTATGAATTTGCGAGCCGGCTGATACTGAAGGAGGGAGGTTCAGTACCGAGTTTATTTGGATCAGCTTCCTTCTCCGAATCACAATCTGTAAGTAGGCTGTTGCTTTTATGTTTGTATCATGTTCTATAATTATTTTGTGTGTTGTGTACGCACAGGCACAGCGCAGCTTCTAGCAGCTAACTTAGGTCTTCAATGTCAATTGTATTGAAATATGTGAAGTGTTTGTCGTTGTTAATGGAGTTGTCACAGGGCTCTCGAGTGTCACGCATTGAGCGTGACAGTCACTCATTTCGGTCTTTTGTCACGCTCTCCGGCCACACATTGTATTTCTCACGCTGAAAAAACTATTTGTAATATATTTAATATGCCGCAGTGCCCAAAACTCACTCACTGTGGAACCGGCAGGATTCAAGCGCGTCTCCTCCAGTGTTGCCAGGTCCGTATGCCTGCACTGTTTCCGCGGGTTGTTTGTGTAGTGCACGCTGGTTGACGCGATTGTTTTATCCACTGGAACATGATTGTTATTGAGGAAACACCCGGGAACGCTATTTGAATATTTTTGGCCGTGATTGGGTTAGTTTGATGAGCAAATGGGCTGGTTTTGTTGTGCAGACCTGGCAACCCTGGTCTCCTCTGGTGTTGTTCGTCTGGTGTTGTTAGCCAATCAGAAAATAGCACTGTTGTATCTGGGTAAGATCTAGCGCAACAACCAATGACACCCCGTCGGCTGGGTGTCTAACATATCACCACAGATTAGCGTCACGCAAAGGCGGGGTTTGGAAAAATGACTCGCTAAACGATTCATATGGGAGTCGGTGAGCAAATCAGGTAAAAATAAATGCATATTATAAGACAACAAAAGTGTTTTTTGTCATTGCATGCTTGTAAAACTGTTGTTGGGGACTCCCAGAACAATATTAGGAACATTTTAAATGCCATAATAGGTACCCTTTAAAGCAGGTGTGCCCAACCCTGCTCCTGGCGATCGACTGTCCTGCACAGTTTATCTCTAACCCTGATCAAACACGCCTCCCTTTAATTTTCAAGTAATCCTGAAGACCTTAATTGGTTGTTAAGACCTTAATTGAAGACCTTCAGGTGCGTTTGATTAGGGTTGGAGATGAACTGTGCAGGACAGTCGATCGCCAGGAGCAGGGTTGGGCACACCTGCCTTAAAGGGTACCTATTATGGAATTTTGAAAATTACCTTTTATGTAGTGTGTAACATAGATCTAAGTG
>CM070818.1:33086639-33334088 GCA_036326025.1 Chrosomus eos
AAACTTCCTGACAACCACGAAGCAAAAAGATAAAAACCACTCAGAACAACCTAGGAACCACATATCAACGTACCGACAACCACAAAGCAATGTGCAATACACTAACCTTTCAAAAATAAAACTTACTCTATAACTATATACAGTATTTACATACGTAGGCCCCGTTGTGCAACGCTCCAGCCTCCATGTGACACTGTGATGACTCAGTGTCTGGGCTTCTTTCTTCGAGGTTCCTCGGGCAGGGGCTCTTCACTGATGTCCACGTGGATTTGTGGAGCTAAGCGTCTTCTGCTGGGGGTGGAGAAGCTCTCAGTGACGAGGACACGTCCATCGGGCTGCTCCGTCTCCAGCAGTGAAGGGCAGTTGAGTGTCTCCCACAGCTGCTGCTTGATCGTCAGGCCCAGCTCAAGACTGTAGGGACGGTGTCGACCAGAGCGAGACTTCATCATGGGCTCCGCTACAGAACGGTAAATGTCCTGGTAGCCCTGCACGCTGCTGCCGTGGATGGAGACAGGCCCTTCCTGCTGACACATGTCCACTGAAGAGACTGAGGCTGCTGGACGGATGTCGGGAAGGACAGCAGCGTTCTTCAGGTAGCGCTCCTCCAAATCGTTGGATCGTTGAGCTTTCGCAGGGATGCAGCAGTAAGTGTGATCCAACCCGATTACAGCTGCCAGATGTGAAAGCTCACAGGGGTCTGGAGTGGAAGAGACCCCCTCCACTAAGAATCCCCTCAGGTGTGTGGGAAGAGCCCTGGTTCTTCTTGGGCGACGCTGCTTCATGATAATAAATCAAGAATAACTTTCCAAATTGAACAAATTTGTCCAGAAGTTGTGAGAATAGACTTCAAGGCTTCAGGGACAGTTGTTTTTATTTCAAAAATCAACACATGCTGCTGGACTGACATAGAATGTTGAGGCTCATTTAAATGTAAACAAACAACACATGATATCAACTGTAAGTCAATTAGAGCCCTATATGTTACATGCACTATCATTCTGTATTGTGTGTGTGTGTGTGTGTGTGTGTGTGTGTGTGTGTGTGTGTGTGTGTGTGTGTTGTGTGTGTGTGTGTGTGAGAATTTCTGAGTTAAAGTAACACCAAGTAAATTTTCCTCTTCGGTCGCACTACTGGTTGGAAACGAAATTGTCCATTGCCGCTGTCGTAAATAATCTAGCCTACCGTCGCACGCACGCTCGCTGTTTACCCAGCACCGGCTTTAGAATGAATGATGTCCACAGACAAGGTAGAGTATGTTACATAATTTCATGAAAGGATGATGTATTGCGACATCAGAAACGAAGAAAAACGAAATAATGACTATAGCGCTTGACGTAAAGCAGTCGTATTTTGTAGTTCTTTTTGTGCACGGGTTCCTACCCGCAACCCGAAGTTATATAGTGCCAGTAAAAGCGATACAGACCCCGTCAGGCTATGGCAGACGAGTCATTTAACTTATTTTAAGTCGATGTACCATCACAAGGGTCTTGGAAATATATTATGAAGGTTGAAAAACTACTTAGTGTTACTTTAAATGAATCTTTCACGTAAACAAATCATTCTTGCTTACTCATATATTTTGTTCACTAAAATATCTTCCTTTTGAAGTGCACAACTGCTTTGGTGGTTTTCCCTGCACAGACTGACTAGCACAAGCCGTTTGCATTGGAGTGTGGCCGGTGAATGGGCGTTGCAATGGTTATGAATCTGCTAAACGAATATGTTTGGAGTCTGCTAAACATTTGGAGTCTGAGTGAATCTTGTTTGTAAAGGAATATACAAGCAATGTTGTTCGCATTTTATTTATTTAATTTCTTTGCATCTTTTTCTTGTCCTTTTTCTTGCTTGATAAATGTTCAGTATAGTTGACCAAATAAAGCAAAAAACAAAATGTCTGCTCATTATTGCTTTTAACCTGTGTCTTGATTTTGTGAGCAAATTGAAGAAACAACAGTTGAGAACCAGAAATATTGAGTGACATTGAAAGATCCAAACTGTAGGTTCTGTGAAGATTTATATAGTAATCTTCAATCATTAATGGTATTTCTCTTCAATCATATAACCGTTTTCATTTTTATCCCATTCACAAAAAGAAATCAATAAATAAGTGTGATTGTTTGTGCTATGTTTTCTGTTTAACATTTGTTAGCTTGGTGTCAAACAATTTTACATCACTGAATAAGAGTAGCCTACCAATTGTCTTTAAAGGGTAGGCCTATTTATTTTCTTGCAAGAAAAGGCCAGCAGTGATACGGTCATTCAGATTGGCTGCAGAGTGTGACCATTTACAGGAGGGCATCCTTCCTTCTTTATAGTTGACGCTAGTGGTGTAGTCTACGTGATACGCAGGTAGGCGTATACGCCGTATACCCACTAGGAAAGGTCAAGGATTTCTGTGTACCCACTTAAAAAAGCGTGATCGATTTGTAACAACGGAATCCCGTCACAAATGTAACTTAGCCTTATACTGTAAAGTGGTGCGTCACGGAATTTGGTCATTTTTTAATGAATAAATCAAAATTAGGGATGTACAATGAATCAATGGGGGGATCTATATCACAGTATACTCTACAAAAAACTAGACTACACCACTGGTTGACTCCCTCTATGTCATTAGAGTGACTAAATTAACAACATGTCCCATAGCTAACACATTGTTGCATCCTCCTTTTTCTATAGTTGTTACTTCCTCTATGTTATCAGAGTGGTTAAATGAACAATATGACCCATAACTAACACATTGTTGCATCCTACTACCCTTGAGTAAAGGTCCTTTGTCTCAGTCATACATTAGTCACACATTTATTATTGTCCAGTCATGTGAAGGTTATGCAAACATATAGAACATATTACATTTCTTCCACACTTGCAACCCAATACATATTTACTGTCTCTACTAATCTTATAGACTCATAACAAGTCATAATAATATCTATGGTTGCAACAAAAGATATCAATTAATCTGTAGATTATATTTTTATATATAAATTCTGCTAAAAAGGCAGATTTTATTCTCTATATTTTTATAGAAAACATTATATTCTGCATCTTGCTCCAGATACTATATAAATATATCTAAACTTAAAATGTGTATTAAGTGACAACTTGGATTTTTTAGTTATCTCAACTAATTAACCCTTTAACTGTCACCCCTAGTTAGACCGTTAACTAGTACAATGTGTTCCACTTTAATTGAGGACAGGTAATATTCATGACACAGTTATAATGGTGTCATGACGGCCAAAGTTGTGACAGGTTGACAGGTTATGATTTCTTGGTTAATGTCAAGTTGTCATAACAAAGACATTTCTGTCTTGGGTAATGTCAAGTTGTCATAACAAAGACATTTTAAACAATGTCAACTTTGCATTAAAAGTGTCATAATTTACCGAATGACACTTAATGACAACAGTCATAAACATTCATAAAGACTCCTTCATGTTCATGACAGGTGTTATGTCATGTTTATGACAGTGTCATGTCAGTCTTATGCACACCCCTTCAAATAAAGTGTTACCAAATGCACTATACAAACCTAAATGGTTGTAATTCAAGAATGCTTTGGAATATAGACCTAAGTTTGGTCTTGTTTTAAAGAAAACAATCAGCAGATTATTACTGAGTTAAAAGTTATGGTAGTTAAAATTTACAGTAAATCAAATATACTTTATTAATATATTTGTTTTTAATATAAAATAAATATTTTACAAAATATTTTTTACTATAAAATTACTATAAAATGAAAGCTATATATCTAACCAAGTTGTGTTCCAAATTTAAAGTTGATATCACAAAAATTGAAGTTCCCATGAGATTTTGTTTAGGCGTTATACCAAAAATAGCCAACGGGTGTCATTGCATTCCATTGAATTTAATTGTATGCATTCTGCCATAACAAATTAATAAATTTCTATCCAAATATCACTTCTGTCACTAAATATGGAACCTTGAGACTCTGACCTTTCTGACAATATGTGTTTTGTCAAGATTAGATTTTTTTTTATAATAAATTATGAAAGATGATGCCCAAAAGGGGAGGGGCCTAATAAAAAAAATACTGTTTCTATGGTAACGCAACGTCCAATTTCAAAACGGTTTTCACAGGATGAATTCTGAGTTCATAAGCTTTCAAATGATACCCAATTTATGATAACTACTAAAATATGTGATATAATAATAATAATATATATATATATACGGTATGTAATATATATTATACTTTTTAGAGGACTTTTTACTTTACTTTTTAAAATATAATTTTATCTTTTTTTATTGACAAATAATAGATTATGTTTTATTATGAACTTTTAGTATGAAACCCAAAGTTTCAATTATTAAAAGTGTGTGCGTCAACATTTTGTGTCAAAGGTCAGAAACTCCTGTTATGATGTAGATTTCTTTAGGTGCACTCTTGTCATAAATTCATCAATTACTCTTCCTACATAATTTGTAACACAAAACAGTGGTAAAATATCTATTTAGAAGTCTTAGACCTTTCCAACGATATATAATTTGTCATAATTAGATTAGGATTTAATAGAAATATAATGAAGTAAAGTTAGGCGTCCCGCTAGCATAATCCAGGAAAGTTATTATAACTGAAGGGTTTCAAATTTAAGAATATATTTAAGATCTGCTGATCATATTTTTCTTTACATAACATCACAAGAAAAATGAAGATAGAGAGACTGAATTTGGCATTCCTGCTTCTCTCTATTGAGCCTGCAAAACATTTCTGTTTCTCAGATTACTGAAACTCTTGGTGGCTTTTGTCTCAGCGGGAGAGTCCTGCCATCCTGTTCTCTAGTCTGATTGGATTGGAATTGTTAACACTCTCAGTATAGAACAGGTTCCTAAACCTATATACAATACATCATTTACATGCTTTGTTCATCACAATGTTAAAGGTGGGGTATGTGATTTGAAATACACAATTCAAATGGTCCTACCTTCTTTCCTCCAACACTGGCCCTGACTGGGTCATGCACGCTGGGGGAGGGGGGTACGGTACGACTGTTTGATTGACGAACTTACTGTCCAATGATTCTAGGTGGTCTTGGAAATGATTGGCTGGAGTTTTTCGAGTCCTGCCTGTTCCACAGATGATTAAATTGCTTAATTTTCATTTCAGTGCTTCTAACTCAGTGGATGTAAGTGGGTTAGGAATAGGATTTCAAGTTATTTTGAAAAAATGGACAAAAAAGAGAATCACATACCCCACCTTTAAGCCCTGCCCCTAAATGTATATAAATTGCAAGGGAACATTTCCTTTAGTTACACAAGATTGAGATGCTACAGCGACGCAATAAAGAACTTCTGCTTGAAAGAAACCTCAACGTCTCCTGGTCTGCGCTTCTGACTTTTCTACACTTTAGAAGAAAATAGTTCACAACATAACGCATAATTTTAAGTTGTGATAGCTAATTACAAAAACATATTTTTATATACCTACTGAAATGACTAAAATTTAAACTTAAATTAGAACGGAAACTGACAATATAAAAAAAAAAATTTCTAAGATAAAAATGTAAGATATTAATACATACTGTAATGGTAGACAAATAATACTAAAATAACACTGGCAAGTATGAGCCCAACTGAAGATTTTGCCCAAAAAAAAACCAAACCGTGCACATGATTCCAAACAAGAGATCAATGACTCATGCTTTCAATGTACCTTTTGGTCTAGAAGGGGTAAATCATCTTGGGGTAATTGCCATTAGGTAAGAAAATAAAGTTGAATCTAATCTAATCTTAAAGCTGCAGGCTGAGCCCAGCAATCCGTCATAAACACGGCCCAGATACACCATCCTCCTCACGGGTCACAGGGAAAGTTTTGTAACACAGTCATCTATAATACTAGGCAGGGGAGAGGAGACAGTTTAAACATTTCCGCTTCTGTGAAAACAATGAAGTGGAAACTGAACAACGTGGCTTGGTTTCTTATTAACATTGTTCTCCACAACAAATCAATTTAAGGAGAGCCTGCAGTTATGAATTATTCACTCTACATTGGAATGTGCAAAAAAAAAAAAAAGAAAAAGAAAAACATGGGTCAGAAAATGCTCCAATAAAAAAAAGAGGGAGGGTGCCCTCCACTGGATTTTGACTTTAAAACACACTGATGGGAGTTTTCTGACTTTTATATAACTTTTCCTGGGTAAACCAGGTCATTCAGAAAGTTTTAGATTCTTGGAGGCTTGGGAATGAGTAAAAATATACATTTACATGCCACTGATTGTGTCCTTTCCTGCATCTAGACTCCCTGTGAGGAAAACCTAGCTATTCTCTGCAAACCACAGACAGCGGTCTGCTTTTAGACCGGCCATAGAAACACAGCACTCCACCCTACAACAGGAAATAACTCTGTAATCTACTCAAACAAACAGCAGGAGCACACCACACTAGAGTTTAGCACTGCTGGGACATATTTAGAAAAATTATATGACATATATAAACGGTAGTTCTACAATTACCATGAGAAAATGTTGCATTTATATCTAACAATGAAGTGGTGCACAGGGAGATTACAGAAAGAGAGAGATTGTAATTATAAAACGGTCTAACGGCTTGTTAGGACATTTATGAAACAAATGTATGTACATGTATGACAGTGAAGAGAGACATTCAGTCTGTTGTGAAAAGAGCACACATACAAAAGCTTTGGGGATACACGTTTATTTAGTGTGCAGCATCAGTTCTGGTCGTGTCAAAAAGCGACACCATCGATCAAATCAAACAAACTTGAGCGCCAATTTGAGGTTAACACTTTGATAGAGGAATGAACAAACAGATGGGAAGATTGATCTACAGCTGAAAAGTAGCAGAGGTCTGTGACATGGCGTTATAGAGGAACGTGTTGTTGAAAGGTACAAACTGGTGCGTGATGATTTTGATGGCTTCTTGAGCCGCTGATCCTGCAACAAAAGACAGACAAAGGGAACCTTGACAAATGGCACTCCCACGTTGATCATACCTGGATGGTTTCTAGATATGCAATAAGACTCCTACGTAATTGGATTGAGATGGCAGTGGAAACATCACTTACAAAATACATTTAAGGTTGGGTTAACCAAACGTTTTCAGTAATTGACCATTTTATGTTCACCATTTAAGAAAGATTATCACAGTAAAGGATGCTAAATAGGAATTAGCAGTAAAAATAACTAAAATAATTAAGAGCTTCCATGCAAATGAGCAAAGACATAGACATGAGCCAGGATTTGGGAAAAGCAACTAGAGATTCAAATGAATAACTCGTAGGTTATTGTTCATTAAATCAGTTGACCAGACCATACGACTACGGTGTATTCAATCTTTTTCTCACTGTGACAGCAGAAAAGAAAATGCAGATATGGCTTGGCAAGAATTTCATGAATCACATCAATGTCAAATGGAAATATAGAGTCTGACAGAATATGTACAATCCACTCTGTGAGTGACAGATAATGATTATTTGTAACACATCACTCATTTAACTACTTAAGCAGTTGAATACGGATAACGAAAACACATTAGCATTTACATCTTCATTGAATGTGGTCAGAATTTGTCCTTGACCACCTGCAAATCTGGTTCCGTTGATCTGATCACAAAATGAACTCAAAGACTCATCTGGGATGCATTTACACCTGGCTTTTGCTAAGTTATTTAAGTGCCTTCTGACAGTAATAATGAATATAATAATGGCAGCAGTAAAGAAGAATATGATCTGCCTTTATACAATAAAATCCATATAGTAGACAATGTCACAGTATGCATTATGAGTGTATGATGAAGTGTTTTGCAGGCTTCTGAATAAATACATAAACACTCACCTCCCAGAAAAGCTGCAACAGTGTGTGGCTCAGCAGCTCCATAACGGCAGCTGAAAGATATGAAAATAACATTTACACTGTTACCATTTGATTATAAAAAAGAGTGACCAGATTATAAACAGAGTGACCAGGAGAACCTGTGCTTTTTATAATCAATATTACAAAACAAATGTTAATATAAATATTTAGTTTGTCCTGCTTCAATCCAAAGAGTTCTGAGCATTTGTAACTCTGAGCTTAAGCTTACAACTCATGGACGTAGTCATCTTTCACATTGACGTTCAGACCGTACTCCTGTAGAAGACCGTTTACACACAGCTTGAGTTTGTTAATGTCTTCCTCCACCTGGTAATTGTAGACACCTGAGAAAAACATTATACTCTATTATATGAATGAATGAATGAATGAATGAATGAATGAATGAATGAATGAATAAATGAATGAGGCATTTATATAGCGCTTTCATATGTACTTCTGTACACCCAAAGCGCTTTACAATCATTTCAGGGGTTCTCTCCTTAACCAGCACCAGTGTGCAGCATCCACTTGGATGATGCGACGGCAGCCGCATATCAGAGTGACAGAGTTCATATATGTGTGTGTGTATATATATATATATATATATCATTCGAAAGTATGGGGTCGATTTTAATGTTTTTGAAAGCAGTCTCATATGCTCACCGAGGCTGGATTTATTTGATAAAAAATACAGTTAAATATTCTGAAATATGATAATTTTTTGTAAGGGTTTCTATTTTAATATATGTTTTAAATGTAATTTATTCCTGTGATGACAAAGCTGGATCTTCAGCATTATTACTCCAGTTATCGGTGCTCGCAATACTACATTGTTATTATCAATGTTCCAATCAGTTTAATATTTTTGAGGATTTTTTTTCAGGATTGTTTGATAAATAGAAAATTCAAAAGGACAGCATTTATTTGAACTAGAAATCTTTTTAACATTATAAATGTTTTTACTGTTACTTTTGATCAATTGAATGCAGCCTTGCTGAACCATAGTACCCTGACCAATTGTTTTTGCCTGTTTTGATAACCCCTCTGACCTGGGTAACGTGAGTGTTGCTGATAGAAGCGATCGACTGAGCGGAGCATGAGGTACAGAACCATCTCACTGTCCAGGCTATCCATACAGGATGCTATGGAGACAGAAACAACTGCTTAAATACACACAGCAACACCCAAGCACGCATGTACACAACAATGAACAATCATATTCCATGTTAGTAAATCCATCTAAACAATCCTGTACAGTGAACATAACAATTACAAACTGAGATAAACCAAAGTCAGGAAGAGAACCGTAGAGAAAGCGTACTGATTTCATCTTTATTGAAAGTGTCCGCACTGTACTCTTCTGCCAGAGATCTGCAGCACACAACTCGGAGGAAAGCTGCGTTCTTACCTGTGGGACACAAAACACCACACACTAGGCATTACCAAGGAAGCTAATAATATGTGAAGAAAGCTACCTGTTAGCATTCCCAAAAATGGGAAAAAATGATTGCTGAAACCATGAACATCATGCATGGAAACATGATGCAGTAGATCAAGGGATTTTTCATTGTTAGTAAAAGTAAACATTATTTCTGAAGCCCATTTAAAGGGATAGTTCACCCAAAAGTGAAAATTCTGTCATTAATTCATGACACTACTGCCATTCCAAACCTGTAAGCCTTCCGTTTGTCTTCGAAACACAAATGAAGATATTTTGAATGAAATCGGAAATCGCTTTCTGTCCCTTGTTGACAGCTATGCAACTACCACTATGATGCTTTAAAAGGTTCATAAAGACATGGCAAAACTAATCCATATTAATTGAGTGGTTTAGTCCAACATTTTCTGAAGAGACACGATCACCTCATATGGACAGATTGAATTTAGGCTAGTGTTATTAAAATTACGACTTGGTAAAGTTTTGTTTTTTTAAGTGCTGATCATTGTAGCCAATCACAGACATATCTGATGAGCGCATGAACACAATGACCAATCAGAGGAGCTCAACAGTGCTCAAAGCGTCACATTTTAAAAAATGTAGTACCAACTTGGCACCGAAGTCTGTTCTTTTGACAACATTAATTTAGAATTTTATTCACATATAAACATTGATCAGCGAACATAAACAAACTTAACGGAACATGCTTGATGTGCGAGAACAAACCTCATTGGTGGAAGCTCAAATATGATGCATAACACGAGAAAAACCTCATTGGTTCTCAAGAGAACATGCTTTAGGATCTGTTGATCATAACTGTTGTGTGAGTTGATGAATGTTTATATGTGAATAAAAGCCTAAATTAAATATTTTCAGCGTAAAAAGCAGTTGTGTCTCTTCAGAAAATGTGGACTATAGTGTTCAATTTAAGGTATACTTCAGTTTTATCACTGTTGAGGTGGAGAAAGTCATTTGGCATCCAGCCTTTAATGTTGGAATACTAGTTTTAAGCCCCACAACTGAAAACTTTCTCATCTGAGAGCGAATTATGGAAGTGTGCATTCTATACTTACAGAAGAGTTTGATTTCCTGTTCAGAGATGCTCTCTGGAGTCTTTGCAATAAACAGATAGTTCAGATCATTAATATTAATGTGCAAATAAAAGAGACAAACTGCAGTTTTTACACAAGAGTATGTTGATTATGTGAATACCTTGCCAACTGATTGTAGAAGCATTTCAACATGTTTGGACACAACTGCTGTGTCCTTCATGGCTTTGTCTCTGTAGCTGAAATTGAAAGCGTCAATCAAATGCCATTTTACCAAAAACACAGTCAGTAGGAAATTGTATGTAAAGCTAAGAGATAATTGTCACACCATTTTCCTCTGATATAGCAATCACCTGACCAGTATCAACTGTTTGTCAATTTACAATACCAGGCACTTTTCACAAACACATCACTACTCATTCAGTTTCCTGACTCACTGTGATTTGAAAGCTGAATACCTACACGTTTTGTAACTTGATGAATTTGTCTGAATCAGCGATCATGTCTGGGATGGTTCCTCGCACAGGGAGGTTTCCGTTCCCCTCGTTCCGAACAAAGTCCTGCACTCCATGTGCCATCACCCAGAAGGATGCGCTCTATCATAAAAAAAATTAATATTGACATTTTAAATAAGGATATCTCCAGCAGTTTTTGGTAGCATGTGACTACGTATTTTCAGAAAGGGGCACAAAGTGCTGTCAAAAACAATGAATCACATCTAACATAAAAGTTTGTGTTTATATAATATATCTGTGTACTGTAGACATATACATATATCTACATACACACATTATATATATATATATATATATATATAGTATATTATATAAAACACAAACTTTTATGTTACAATTGTGATTAATCGATTTGACAGCACTAGAAAAAAAGTGGCAGATAACATTTTTAAATCAAAGAAAATGTATCCACATCACAAAAATTCATAATTATCTTATATTTCTACATGGAAGTAAGCTATTTTCTGTGAATACACTGCTATTGGTAAATAAGCAGAAGAATAACAAAGTGCAGTAAACGGTAAAACTGCGTGGTGTTCCGACCATATAATATATTCATGCAGTTTTAATATCCGATTTGAGCTTTAAATACATTAAAATATTTGAACATTTCCCGCTAGACCGTATGTAACTGCCTGACCTGACATATTCTAATCAAAACTATGAGAACAAGGGGAGAATTACCAACAAATTTACACTAAAACATTATTCTTTAAAAACAATTTCTGTAAAATGGGCAGTTATAAATAACTATGTCCGAAATATTTATTTTATAAGGGTAAAAAAATGTATTGCTTTCAAACACATTGATGGTAATTTGTTCAGTTTAGATATATTCATGCATTCATTATTCATTAACTTTACTACGGCGAATAAGTGGAAGGAAACAGCTGCTTCATTTGAAATTTCCGATTACCACTAGGAGCCAAATGCAGAAACCGTATGTGAATGTTGGAAAAAGGCAGTTTTGCATATCCATACTAACCTGTGAGGTAATGTTTTCACACTGCTCAGCATTAAAAATGTCCTCCGTAGCACTGGAGACCTGCATCACAGTTGGACAAAGCTCAATTCAAATCAAATGTAAAGAACACAAGCTCTAACTACAGCTCTTCACATGTCAGCAGCACCACCTTGGTGGGGTTCAGAGCCGTGTTCACGTTCTTGATCGCCTCCTCAAAGTTCTCTTCATCTTCAGGTGTCCCGTTCTCATTCTTTAGAATTCCTGAGAAAAGGAAAACCCTCAACAAACGAGACCCAAGCTGAAAGGAAAATTAAATGGCAACATGGCAAAATCTGAGACATTATATTACCTTCTCTAATGAGTTGTCTAAAAGCTTCCTTCTCCTTATAATTCTTCGGTAATTGAGAGTTGTGCTGGATCCAAAAAATAAAATAAATAAATCGAAATGTCTGACATTTAGGAGGTCTCATGGTCAGAAAGCTTTTAAGAGTATGTCAAAAATTACCTCACTATACCACTTTTCCAAGTATTTGGCAACCACAATGATCCATGGTGTATGACTGTGATCCTAAAACAAAATAAAGATTAAATTGCTATCAATTTTAAGTACGTGCACACCTGAAAAAGTCAGTCACATAAAACAAAAAGACAACGTTCTGTCATCATCTTTAATCTGACCTTCTTCTCCATGTTGTCCAGGTCATAGGACTCTACGTGGTGTTTGAGCTCTGAGAACGGCTGGTCTAGTCTCAGGTCCTCCAGGGCATTATCTGGATGAGACTCCACCACTACAGTGAGAGAAAGTCTTTATGTATAATAAGACTGGTTTAGGCCCATGTCCATCAAACATTATTCATAGTCTTTCATAAAGTAAAGAATTGTACATAAACTCACCAGTCCATCTAGCAAGATGCGGACCACAAATCAAACATCCTATTGCATTGACAATAAAAACACATTTTGCTTCAAGAAACTATGATTATTACCTGTGTGCTCCTTCACAATCAGCCTCATGTAACCAATGAGTCCATATGTTCTACATACAAGGAAAGGCACGCCAGCCTCCCATAACACAGTGGCCAGCCTCAAGCATGTGCTGACAATAAATAAATAAAAAATAACATGTTAATATCAGCTGATTTGAAAAAACAGCATCTACAACCCATCAAATTTTAGCATAATGTATTTTTTTGACATACCTGTTTGGTAATGCATTTAAAAATGTAAAATAATAAAGGCACAATATATTCAGATTTGTGTTTTAGTAATACCTTTCTGGAAGCTGGACGCCAATTACCAGACTAAATCTGTGAAAAAACTCGGGGTCGTTGTCCAAAAGCTTATCGGGACACTGAAGATCATAAAAAAATAGATATATTTAGATGAAAACATGAAAAGACACACTACCCTCTCACTTGATTGAATTTATGTCACTCACAATCTTAAATCCCTTTTAATATAAAGGCTTGTGATTAAATGCTTGCTATTAGTTTCATGAAAAAAATGCACCAACTTACATTACCAGTCAAACCATTTAGGGTCAAAATGAGTTTTTTAAAATGTTTTGTAAAAAGTCCCTTATGCTCACCAAGTTTTTTTTTTGGGACAAAAAATACAGTAAAACAATCATATTGTAAAATAACTGTTTTCGATTTTAATATATTTTAAAATATAATTTATTCCTATGACCCAGTCTTTAGTGTCACCTGATCCTTCATAAATCTAATTGTAAAATAGTATTACAATTTAAAATAACTGTTTTCAATTTTAATGTATTTTAAAATATATTTTATTCCTGTGATCCATTCTTCAATGCACATGATTCTTCAGAAATCATTCTAATATGCTGATTTGGTTCTCAAGAAACATTTCTTATTAATAACAATACTGAAAACAGTCGTGCTGCTTAATGTTTTTGTAAAAAAAAAAAAAAAAAAAAAAAATCAAGTTTCTTTGATTGGTAGAAAGTTCAGAAGAACAACGTTTATTCGAATGTTTGTAACATTATAAATGTTTACTGTCACTCTTTATCATGTTAATGCATCCTTGCTGAATGAAAGTATTAATTTCAGAATAAAAGTATAATTGATCGATTGACCCCAAACTTTTGAAAGGCAGTTAATGATTTTATTAACTAACAATTTATTTTAAGCTATACTATTGGCAAAGGGTGGAAACTTTGAACATAAGATTGTTTTGATTTGTTTCGTCACTAAATAATTCCTATACTTTCAATTTCATAGTTTTGAGCAAGTGTGTCCAAACTTTTGACTGGTTGTGTATAGCAGACACTAGGCCTTTAAATAACACATCATAAAGCTGAAAGTTGACTGACTGATTGATTGACTGTTTATAGTTTAATGCCATGCCAGCTACCATGGCTATATTCTTGATGAGAAAAAAAAAAAGTGACACGATTGAAAAAGTAGTAATCAAAAAAACATATAAACAACAAAATAAAAAGGTAATTAAAAAAATCAAAATTTATAAAACAGTCCTACAAGTTAGTCATCATTTTTGTTTCTTTAAAGGGATACTCCACTTTTTTTGGAAATAGGCTCATTTTACAACTCCCCCAGAGTTAAACAGTTGAGTTTTACCGTTTTCGAATCCTTTCAGCCGATTTTCTGATATTTAGAAGAATATCAGTTACCAGACAGTTTCTGGTCTCATTGAATTCCATAGTAGGAAAAAAAATATACTATGGAAGTCAATGAGACCAGAAACTGTCTGGTAACTGATATTCTTCTAAATATCAGAAAATCGGCTGAAAGGATTCGAAAACGGTAAAACTCAACTGTTTAACTCTGGGGAGTTGTAAAATAAGCCTATTTCCAAAAAAAGTGGAGTATCCCTTTAAGACTTTTCATAACGGTCAAGAAGACATAAAAACATATTGATCTAATTTGATACCGAAAAGTAAGACTGATTACCCCTAACTAACTGCTAGTTGGCCACACTAGTCTTGGCTATGTATGCAACTGGCATACATTGTCTTTCAAAAGTGAGAGTCGACTCGGAGTCAATGAAATGAATTGTTTTTGAAATGAGTCATTAGCTGTTTCGTAGTGACGTAGATACGAAACATTAGCATATTGGCCATAGCACAGCACTTTAGCAAACTTGAAGTCTAGAACACATTCAAATACTTCAGCTGAATAGCATCATGTCGAGAAGACGCTGTGTTCTACAATGCAAAGATAGTTCAGCCACTTTGTTTTCATTGCCCAGGGACGAGCATGTGAAGAATCAGTGGTTAGAGTTCATATTTGCAACGATACCACAACAGTATAGCCCAAACCGTGTGTTGTGTTCTCATCATTTTAATGACGAATCATTCAAAAACATAAATGAATTCAAATGTGGATTCGCAAGCCAGTTGTTCCTGAAGGAGGGCTCAGTACCCAGTGTATATGGTCAGCTTCCTCCTCCGAATCACAACCTGTAAGTATTATTAATAATTGTTGCTTTTATGGGTTTTGTAGCGTCGGGGGCGCGAGGAGGGAAGGCGAAGTAAATGTGTGTGTTGTGTAAGTTACGCTCGGCGCAGCTTCTAGGTCTAGGTCCCCAATGTCAATTTTTTTTAAATATGTGAAATGTTTGTCGTTGTTATTGGAGTTGTCATAAAGAATAGAGCAATACCTTGTAGTACTGCAGTGCTTTATCAATATGTTTATGCGTTGGGCTAGCAAACAATAACTGATTGGGTCATCTGACCAATCACCGCCAATTAGTGTCACGCAAAGGAGGGGTTTGGAAAAATGAGTTGTTGAACAATCATTAGGGAGTCGGTGAGCAAATCAGGTAAAAATAAATGTATATTATAAGACAACAAAAGTGTTTTTTGTCATTGTAAGCATGTAAAACTGTTGTTGGGAACAATATTAGGAACATTTTAAATGCCATAATAGGTGCCCTTTAATACTGATAGTAAAACCACAATACATTTTATGACATTAACACTGACCTCTTCCACAAAGTTTCCAGACACATCACTGTTGAGCTCCTGCAGCAGTTCAGTAGCAGCCTGAGCCCTGTTCTGCAAAATACGCACGACAACATCATTCAGAGTGTTGTGATGTCACACTAGGTTTAAAAAGTATTTTTAATTGAAACACCCACACAGATCTGCTTACCTTCCCAATATTGCTGTTACTGAGAAAAAAGCTGCAGAAAAAGATCAAAGCATGACCATGTCTTCTTCAGAAGCTTTTTTTTACACTGTGCAATCTGATATATTTATCCATACATCACACTGCATATTTCTTAAACTTAAAATCTACTTGAGATTATTAAGAAACCAAGAGAATGATTATGAGGCCAATAAATTTAGGCTACTTGTTTCCAACATCTTCCCCTGAGACTTTGTGTCCATCGACTATGGTAAATGCTCCGATTCCTAAGAAGGAGAACAGAAAATATCCTGTTAACACAACAAACCATACAGATTCCCAGTGTCATGATTTGAGGTGTAGAGTGAGTGAGAGACTGATACCTGGCAGGACAAGGTTCTTGAGGATTTCAGTGCCGGATGCAGTGGCGTTGATGAGACACACATGAGCATTTTCAAGTGCTTCCTGTCCATGATCCCCCCACAACCTGATACAAACATAATAACCAACACTCAATAACCGGTGTATAAGAATAACGTTAGCTATAATAAATCATCTGAGAAATACAGACAGACAACAGCTGATGAATACGTCAAGTGGTTTCTGCTTAGCTATGTTATTCCCAGGCTATGGAGTTAGACTGATTATGCTGTAAGTTAGTGTATTGAATTAAAACATGATGAATAGATCTGATGAAACTCTGACATGATTTAAAGCTCTTGCCATGACCGATGGGCCTCATGCAATACGAAAGGCTAAAACTAATGATGAAATGGAAAATCACTGTGCATGTATACTACATTATTCTGTGGTTTAATAAACAGATTGATATATATACATACCTGAGCTGTCGATCATACTTTTGCTCTTTGCTCGCTTTGAGGTCTGTCATGGTCCTATGTCTCTGTCCGTGATGGCTTGATCCCACCGGCACGCCGCTGTTTCACTATTTTCAGATCGACAGTCGCAGATTCGATGCAGACAGACATGTTCTTCTTCCGTTTGACCAGGAGGTGGAGCCATTGCGCTGCTTGACATTCTAACGATGCCGCAGCTCTTTTTCTTTTCTTTTCTTTTCTTTTCTTTTCTTTTCTTTTCTTTTCTTTTCTTTTCTTTTCTTTTCTTTCTTTTCTTTTCTTTTCTTCACAAGAATGAATAACTGATGAATGACTGATTGACAAAAAGTGGCTTTACATGAATTCACTAATGCTGAGATTCGGATCAATCACACCACATCCTTTCACAAAATAGCCTACATAACAAAAAAAATCACAATGACTCCTGCTCCTCTTGAATCTCTAGCTGTCATCCATCATCAGTCAAATAACTTTTCGACCTGTGTAGAGCAAATTTGTGTTTTGTTTATTTTATTCATTTTCTTAAATGTGTTTTATAACCATTTGTAATCGTTATAATCATTCAAGTTTGCCATTTGATTTACCATTTATCATACCATTTTTTTGTTTATGTTTTTATATCCTATTTATTTCCTTGCTCTTAGTTGCAGCTTGCTATTGTTGTTTAATCTTATTGTGGGGTTTCATGGAATGTGGAAAGTTTGTTTTTACAAATAAGGAATAAGAGGAATATTGTGATTTCAACGATTCGGTGATGAGCATTAGATGAGCCAGGGGGGTAAGTTGACCCACCCCCTTTATCTTGGACAACCATACACATTTATTGTCATGTGACCATTTTGGAACTACCCATTATTTTCTGAAGACACGTGGGAGGAGTGGAAAGCACTAATTTACTTTAAAAAACTGTTTGGCTTGTCAAAGTAAAATGTTAACATAACAGATGAAATGAACAAAGGTAATATACATTGCTAAATGAATTTAGCAATGTATATTAAATCATGCAAATCATTTAGCTGAATATTAGCCTAGCTAGTTTTGTGGGCTATAAGTTAGCTAGTTTTGTTTAAAATGGCTATAGGGCAAAGTTAGCCCCCAGCATAGTTAAATTAAATTTCTGAAGTGTAAACTGCTATAATTTCAATGTAATATTACGCAACTGGTTTCGTTTATCTTTTTTTTTTTTTTTATAGGAACAATACAAGTAGGTATCCTACACCATATCCTTCTCTGATAAGAACCAGAAGATGCTTAATCACATAGTTCATTAGTCAATGTTGACATTGCAGAAAAACTCTGCCAAGAACCTTTTGACTAAAATGTTTATAGTTTCGGTGACATTTATTCATTCCTTCTAAATCAGTTTTTATTTATATTAGTTTTTAAAAGAGGTAAATTATCTTAAAATTGCATGGGTTTAATTCAGATTCAGTTGGATGGTCAGTTTACACCCAGATAGTGCAACTTACCTATTGGCTTAAATCACCTTACCCCTAACCTGGGTAAATTGAGCCACAGGAACACTTTTTTATAAGAAGCCTTATTTTTCTCATAGATGTTCTGATCATTTAAAATGATAGGAAACACCCTGAAATTACTTTTCATTGAACTTCTGCCAAATTGTTATAGAAAAAAGTCATCTTACCCCACTCTCCCTATTCAATAAACCCTGCTCATATTATTATCATTACTTCGTCTCCTGCCTCTGCTCTTCTCTAGCTTCCTCTTTTTCAAGTCAGCTAATACAGGTTTGGGTATGATTTGGGGTACCAGACCAGATTTACCAGACAAAACCAATACATCTTCTTACAGGATTCGGCGTCTATAGGGTTGGATAATATTGCTGATGTGGACACTCGATTTAACAACCGAGAGAGAGACACATAAAGAGAGAGAAGAAAATAATTTCTCATCAAGTCCTCAAATGAACTACAACCTTACATCATCATGACAGCTTCTTATCTGATGACGACCGCCTCCTCAGTGGCCTTCAAGAGACAAAAAGCAATGTTCAGTACTTTTTTCTCAGTTTAGTTCCCAGGGATTGAATGGACTATACAGTGTATGTTCAATGTAAGTTGCTTCGAATAAAAGCATCTGCTAAATGAATCATACCATACATCATAACAAATACATATTAAAATATACAACATCTCCAACTTCACTGGCTGCTCTGCTACTGTATATCCTATAATATTTAGTTGCACTGTATTGTTCTTGTACTCTACAACTGTATTATCTGTGGCATGGCAGCCAAGGTTTTAAGTAGCTATTTTGGTGTTATTATTTTTTGGAAATTACAGTTCTAGAGTCTCCCAGACAGCAGCTCTGACTCAAACACATTATTTTTATTGCATCAAATTCAGTCATTGTTTTGTAATAGCACTAGCATGCTGTTAGAGCAATGTGTAAATGGTGCACATTTTGCTGGCGTTGACATTTGTATTGCTGTCACAGCTGTTTTCACAAAACTTACTATACTATCTCACTAGAATCTGTTATTTGGCAGTGGAAAACAATAACTTGTTGCAGTATTGCAAGAACCTAAACACTAGGTGTAAATTTTTTAAACACTGTATACAACTTCTTTTTTTAAATAGAATGTCAAACAGTGGCTTAAACTGTTGTTGCATGCTTTATGATTCATTAGAGAGAGAGAAAAAACTACACAGCAAACATGAGATTGCTTAAGAGGACAGAGTGAAATCTTGTATCTTTGCTTTCAACTTGCATGTAATCATCAGTTTCATGTTTCCAGGTAACTGTTGCATCTATACATAGCTATAATGCCTTTTTTCCTAACTTTAGTCATCATCACACATATAATTACATATTGTAATTTTAATTTAAATATATTACAAATGGAATAGCCTGAATGTATGGACTCCATGACAAAACTCAAAATAGTAGCTTCACACAGTTTATGATTATTCCAGGATTTTCCCCACGTTGTACAGGTTTGATGTTCATTTTTAAACAGTGCCACAGGTTCTCAAGTAGACACAGATCAAATCTTGAATGGGTGCATTCACCTTGAGCCAAGTATGATCACGTAGCGATCATAATTGGCTCAAGTTTTTTTTTTTACACAAACTCATCTTTGCTTCAGAAGGCCTTTATTAACCCCCTGGAGCCGTGTGGAGTTTGTTTATGGATGGATGCAAGTTTTTGAGCTTCAATCTGTTGGTTGCAATCCACTGCCATTTATAAAACTTGGAAGAGCCAGGATATGTTTTGATATAACTCTGATTGCATTCCTCTGAAAGAAGAAAGCCATTATATAACCTTACTAGTAAGATCATTTTCTTGATCTTACTAGATCAAGAAAATATGATCATATAACACAGATTTTATCATCACCACATTGGTTACCTTTAAAGTTTCGTATTAATTACAAGGTATTGCTACTGACTTATAAAGCCCTATAGATGGTTTAGCTCCAGTCTATTTAACGAATCTTCTATCGCGCTCTTTAAGATCACTAAATTCGAGGCTTTTGGTTATACCTAGGATATCCAGATCCACCAAAGGAGGCAGAGCATTTTTACATTTAGCTCCAAAGCTCTGGAATAGCCTTCCTGAATATTGTTCGTTGCTCAGACTCGCTCTCCCAGTTTTAAAACTAGACTGAAGACGCATCTCTTCAGCCAGGCATTCATATACATTTTTTATTTTACAGTTACTGTAAATCCAGCCTCTAGTTCATAAACGCCAGAGGAGAACTGGCCCCCGACTGAGCCTGGGTTCTCCCAAGGTTTTTTTTTTTTCTCCATTAGGTCACCTGATGGAGTTTTAGGATAACATAGGTCACTTGATGGAGTTTTTCGGTTCCTTGCCACTGTTGCCTTTGGCTTGCTCAGTTGGGGATATTCAAATGAATTAACCAATCATTAATACCATTGAGTATTCAGCATCAAACAACATAAGTGATAAAAAAATTCTCTATCATTATAAAACATCAGTAGGCTATAGCCTATTGTTAAGAATTATAATTATCATCATGGGATATAGGGTTCACAAGATCACCCCAAGATGGGGAGGACAATGATCTTGTTCTTAACATTGACAAAACCAAGGAACTCATCTGGATTTTAGGGGGAGAGCTCCCGACTTACTGCCTCTCACCATCACGGGGACTGAGGTGGAGCGGACTGACAGTTATACGTTTTTAGGACTTCATATGTCAGAAAACCTCAGCTGGGCCAAAAACACTGTGGAAACAGTGAAAAGAGCTACAGAAAAACAGACACACAAACATAATCATACACTCTCAAACATAAACGTACATAAACAGATGTTTGTACGGCTACACACACACACACACACACACACACACACACACACACAACACACACACACACACACACACACACACACACACACACACACACACACACACACACAGCTGTATCAACATACTGTAAGTATTTTTATTCACTGCACATGCATACTCGATTAATATGTACAAACAATAATATGTAAATTATACCATTAAGAATGGAGTGAAGTCATCCATGGAGTTTATTGACATAAGGTTTTGTTTTCAGAATAAAACATTGTAGGTAATTAACATTGTGTTCTTTCATTTTTAGGACATTCAATCATGACAGCATCCAGGTGGAGTGCAGTGTTGGGGGTCCTTCAGCCGCAGGATTGAGAAACACGTGTTAGGGGGACACTTGTTCTAGTTATTTACTTGTAAATGATTTGTCTACACCAATCCTGAAGTTACTTACTCACCCTCATGTTGTTCAAACCTGTATGAGTTTCTTCTGAACACAAAAGAAGATATTTTGAAGAATGTTGGTAATCAAACAGTTGATGGTAGTCGTTGACTTCCATAGTATTTTTTTCCTACTGTGGAAGTCAATGGCTACTTTCAACTTTTTGATTACCAACATTCTTCAAAATATCTTCTTTAACTATCCATTTAAAATCTTTTTATACCTGTAAACTGCTGTTGCACTGGACATGCAATGTTCTTAAATGGTTTTAATAGTGTAATTGATCAATAAATATTTTTTTTTTGACAAGAACATTGTTTGGATTGTCTTTTGATTTGCAGTTATTCTGAAGTTGCATTATAATATTATTACCTATATTACCTATAGATTTATATACTGTAATATTAGTAATTTGAAAATTACGATGTTTTGCAATAATGTATCAATATAGATATTACAGTACAATACCGTATAATTACAACAGAAGCAGACAAAATACAGTAAAAATACAGTACAATACTGTTTTGTAGTTTACAGTACTGTTTGTGTGTACTGTAAATTGAATTACTGTACAGTTACTGTAAATCGAATTACAGTACCTTGCTGGCAACCTTGCTGCCAGTACTGTACTGTAAAAATACAAGAAAATTGTTAACAGTAATTTAAATTTATCTAAACTATAAGGTTACTTATAATAGCCATACAGTCTCTCTTTTTTGCATTTTAAAAATGTTTCTTTGTTCTCTGCTCTCCATTAAAATATTTTTTGTTTTTAAATTAAGATTTCCAATGTACATGTACTGTAACACACCTGTGCAAATGGCAATAAACTTTAACTTGAGTGTTAAGTAGATAGGCTAGGGCCTAATTCATACTACTCAAAATTAAGTGTTGTATGCTAAATGTCAGCCACATGACGACGGTAATGCCACGCTATCTTCGTTAGTTCATTAGCTATAGTTCATTTAGGCTATAGTAGACAGTTCAATTAAAAGCAACTAATTATTGTCAAATGTCAAAGTATTCAAGACAGAAGTCCTGTATACGCTGCGGAGAGTGATCGGCTTTAGAGGAGGCGGGGCCTGAGCGGATCAGCTCATCTGTCAATCAATCACAGCGCGCTTCATTCACCTGTTACTACCTCTGTCAGTAGAGTCGACCCACACACTCCACACCAGCACTCAAGACACTCGCCGACTGCACACACATAGCTTACAGCATCTTTTCCGCTGCTCAGAGAAGAGAGAGCAATGACTGGTCATCACTGGGGATATGGGAAAGACAACGGTAAGTCAAGTTACCGTTACTAATCTTCCTTAGTTTACGAGAAGGCATCAGTCCATAAAAACACGTTTTGTGAATCCATTTTGACCACTGACAAACATCGGTTGTGCTTCGCGGCAATATAGGCTAATATGCATTAAAATAGACTTGAAAATAGACTTAAATAAGACTCTTATTTAACTTTTTAAAAATTTTATTATTTTTTTTTATTGCAGAAATATACGTATATAACGTAAATAAACGTAGCCTACACGTGATAGCTAGCCTACATGATCAGGGAAGTGAAGAGTGGTTGTATCTCTCTCAATAAACAATAACAAAACAAAAAAAATATCCTGGATTTGCGTATGCTAGCCATCAAAATATAGGCTAATTACTCTGAAAAGAAAAAAAAAACAAGAAAAAACAAGAAAAGAAAAGCACAATAATAAGGTTAAATAATATCTGTGAATAAATCGATGTAATGCATAAAATGTGCACTTTTTTGTTATTTATAAGTCTAAGGGTTTATTTCAAATTCTGATTTATCTAATTTATTTCAAAAACTGTTTACAAAAAACATTGTCACCACAGTTTAATTATCAATTGTATTCCATTATTATTGTGTATCTTGAAAACATAGGCAATGTTGTGTAACCTACATTTGAAAAAAAAAGCCCTACAAACTTCTTTTTCATACATTCTTTATTCTAAATGTCTTAAAGACTTTTTCTGAATGTCTATTTAACAGACTTGTGTTGATCAATGGCCAGTTTTTGTGTTTGTTCTCATTCATTCATTAATATCTCCAGTCAACTGTCATTAGATTTAGCATAGGACATTTTGCTGCCCAATCTACTGTTAATGCGAGATTAGCCCAGTTATCTTTTAAAGGGATAGTTGCTGCTTGAACATAACTAGGCTGTAGGCCTATGCTCTGTTAAAACAGACAAACATTGGAAGACTTAGAAATGCTGTATCACTCACAATAAAAATGTGTCATTGTAGGCCTGTGTGTTACAAATTGTTTAACAATGAATAGCTGTGACTGATTTTACTGTGTTAGATCATTTGTCTAAATTCATCATCTTATTTTATTCCCTTTATTAGGGAAAGCCTGTTTTTGGCCTGACCACACTGCTGTTTTCAACTTACTTCATTTATTAGCAAATTGTAATGTAATTATGTGAATTTTGATTAAACAAAATGTATGGAAATTAAAGATAGAGTTTGTATTTCTCTGTTTTTTTATTTTAGTTGAAATTATGCATTAATAATAATAAATTAATTGGTGTACCCAGACTTTTAAAGTTAATAATAATAAAAATTGCAATAAAGACATCATTATTTCAAGAGCTAAAAACTTTTTCTTAGGGTTTCCAGAAGGGAACAATTTTAAAAACGTCATTTCTGTTATCATGATTTTTTTTAATCATAAGTAAGTGATAGATTTCACACAATGCTTGAATGTCAAAACAAACTGTAAAACTGTCAACCATGTGTTACTTTTGGTATATATTATTTGTCTGACAGTCTAAAAAATTGTATACACACACACACACACACACACACACACACACACACACACACACACACACACACACACACACACACACACACACACACACACACACACACACACACACACACACACACACACACACACACACACACACACACACAAACATCTAATCTAGATAAGGCTAAAACCAAAACAGTATAAGGTACACTGTGCTTTTGTTTATCACTTTCTGGTTGGTTGTTAAACATTGTTTTCTAGGTCCATCAGCATGGCTCAAAGACTATCCCATTGCCGAGGGTAACCGCCAATCACCTATTGATATAGTCCCTGCAGAAGCTGTATTTGATGCCAGACTGTCTCCTATATCGCTGTCTTACAACAACTGCACCTCTGTCACCATTTCAAACAATGGCCATTCTGTAGTAGTGGAGTTCATTGACTCAGATGAGAGATCAGGTTAGTATCAGTAAAAAGATTATTACTGCTTTAAAAATGTTATTGTCACAAAATGAACACAGCTTTGAGTAGGCAACGTTTAGTTCTGCATGTTTGTTTAGAACTACAAACACGAGTAAAAAGTGTTAAAAAACTACAGACATGGATGATGAGTCCGGCGGTTATGTAGAAAGGTTTAGATAAAGGGGTTTGAGAGTGATTAACCTGACAAAAATGTATTTATGCAATGTTGTCCACATTATGTTTCGTCAGCAACAGCATTGTGAACTTTTGTAAAGATACGTTTAGCCATTAACTTTTAAATGCATAATTATATTCAAATTGCAAAAACACGAGGAGAGTCTCCACATGAAATACCCACGACTGGCAGATCAACGTGCTACAACATTTCTTTCCGAAACGGTAGGAAATTAAATTAGATTGAATGGAGGATTTTAACTGTGACAAGATGACTGACAGGGCAGTTTACGGTGGCAGGATAAAGCTAAGGATAAGCTATCTGTAACTAAGCGACAGAGCTGTCCGTTAAAGATGACGAAGTAGTTTGCCCACTCTTTTGCTACACACTCAAAAGTATGTACCTTTTCTTCACAAAAAGAGTACATACTTTTAGGGCATAGTAGAAGTAAGCGAATTGGGACGCAGTATCTGTGGCCTTGTCCCAAATGGCACACTCCGGACTTGTGGACTTCCTCACTGGAGTCCACACTTTGGTGACGTCATGTAGTGCAGACCTATTGGCCCTTGGCGCGAGTCCACGAGAGGGTGCATTGAGAGATATTTTTGGGACAGACTCGATCGTCACGCCTGGAAATAGGAGGACAGTCTGGTTGTTGTTATCAGGAGATGTAGGTTTGGGGAAATATGCTGCCTTTTGTTGATGTTATGACTCTGACATTCGGTTCTATTTATTTAATGAATCATAATGCGATCTTATTATTCAGCGCACTATTATTAGCCTATGTTTGAGACATCAACCACTGGTCGATGACCATAATATTTGTAAACTTGTATGACCTAGGTCATAAAAACCGTAATGATACTTGCATTTAGATATTTTCTTCTCAGCCATGTTAACAATTGTCCGTGAGCGAAATCTCCTCCCATCTGTTGTCTGATTGACCTTTCGCAAGGATTCCTGGGTAGTTAAATGTGTGGAGCCTGCATTGACCGCTTCAAGGGTAGGCCTACAAATGGGTGCTGCTGAGGACACTTCAGAGCGTTAAAATGATGAATGGGACAGCCTACGGACTCGTAGACTCAGCGACCATGCGCAATTTAAGTCCACAAGACCGAAAGTCAGAAGTGCCCCATTTGGGACAGGAAACAGTGGTGTTAAGTGTGCACAAGTCCTGAAAAGTGAAGCCAAAGTGTCTCGATCGCCACCTGGTTGCTGGTCCCAGTATAGGTCATTAAGCCTTCCTTCCCATGAAGTCTATAATGAACGCGATGGAAACTAAACAATTAAATAACACTTTTTTTCCAAAGATGTTTTCTGTAAATTTAGGTCGTTTTTTTCACGCTGATGTAAATTTAAGTATTCACTTTAAAAAAAAATAAGTTTGGTCTTAATAAGTTAGTTATTTGATGCTATAAAAACGGGTCATGATTGACAGCTTCTCTAAACGAAGTAGTCACTTAGGCAACAACTGACTTTTCGGGAGATGTTTTTTAGAAGGAGATTGGAGCTTCAGCTTTAATTTCTACATGTCAATAACTGTTTATTTCACACTGACATAATGAGTTGTTCTGCAGTAAACTAACGGTTTCTGCAAGAGTGAGGGCGGGACCCTAGAGAGTAAAAGAAATGGACACAGCGACCCCATAGATTTCAACGGAGAAAAGTGAAGCCAATTAGAAGCACTCACTTCCTGATGGCTGAGTGTACTGCGCAGGCTCACACTGGGCTTGACGACGGAGATGTGACATGAGCAACCTGTCTGACAGTTGTAAGTCTTCTAGTAGCTGCCTGTGCCACATACCGAATTATTTCCAATTCCTCAAAAACGTTGTTGAAAGATTTTGTCCCATTGCTTTTATGGAGACTCTATCTATGGGCTTCTCCCTTGACTTTATGCCTCCATGTCCCCCCGATTGCCTCCTAGACAGTAAAAGATTGCCTGCGAGCTTCTCCTCCTGTCTATACGGTAATTTCTCTACTGTGCGACAGAGAGTCACGTGCTCATGACGCAATCGTTAGCCTATTTTTACAAACACGGCTTCTATGGGGCCATAATGTAAGATAAAAGGTAATGGAGCCTTTTATACATTGTCGTGTTTCTTTAGAAATAAATAATGGACAAATGGAGTCTTTGGACGCCTCAGATGTAAAGTTATTCGCTGTCAAAGTGATGCCAAAATGAATGGAAAGTCAATGGAATGCTAACAGCAGGTGATGGTCTGCTACAATGGCGGCCCCCAAGGGAAGCTTCAGTTTCCGGCTGATGGATTACCCCCTTGGCGAGACCTTAATATCGCGGCTTTAATTCCTGGTCACAACTGCGCAGACTCGGGTCTCGCGCTCACTACTGTGCAGAGGCAGGACCCAAATCTGTGCAAGATGTCAGCGCCATTTTAGGACTTTGGCTGCTTCAGATTTCACCAAAGGAAGAGCATGAAGGGGCATCGTCCATCATATTTTACAGTCTATGGTTTGTGTGTTAGCAGCTCCGACTATCCTCACACAGACACACAAATTTCAAAAACGTTTAGCCTTTTATGTTCAAACCGGAGTCAGACAATGATGGAGAGACTCAAGAAGAAGTGACATGTAGAATGATGTGTGGAGTTAACTATCTTCTTAGTCATTGTCTTGATTAGCATATTCTGTCGTGATAATCTATAAATCGTGTTCCTGGGGGCAGGGTTTATGTAAATTCTAGGGTTGGTGAAGTCACTAACCCAGGAGGAATGTTGTGTAGTCCCTACCAGCCGTTTGTTGTAGTCCTTAAAATGATTTCTTTAAAAGCAAATATCTCTCTATAGTAGGTATGGGTTTGCAAGATACCAACCCATTTCATATCATTTATCTAATTTTAAATCTGTCATGCATATCATTGTGCTAAATGCTATTTAGTTGTGTAAATGTAAGGAGATATAAAGAAGGAGATCATGAGGTCATGAGTTACAATGCTTCATGCTAGTGTGTAGATTCTTGTTGTCTTACACTTCATTGCCCTTTGAGTGAGCCTGAGAAAAAAGGCGATAGTCACTTTTCAATGCAAGTTATTGGATGTTCACACAGAACGTCTTTTTGCATTTCACTGCCCTGCTTTTCCATTGTTTTCCAATGAAAATATGCCACACAGACTT
Source organism: Chrosomus eos (assembly GCA_036326025.1). NCBI lineage: Eukaryota > Metazoa > Chordata > Actinopteri > Cypriniformes > Leuciscidae > Chrosomus > Chrosomus eos. The sequence continues at coordinate 33,114,687 of CM070818.1, forward strand.
GTTTGCAGCATATTGAAAACATAAAAAGTTTTCCAGTTTTAAAAAACTGTGTTCCTGTAGCTCAAATAGTAGAGCGTTGGCACTTGCAACACTAAGGTCGGGTTCGTTTCCCAGAGAAAGCAAGAACTGATAAGAATGTAAAATGTGTACCTTGAAATGCAATGTAGGTCGCTTTGGATAAAAGCGTCTGCCAAAAGCATAAATGTAAAAAACGCGTCTCTAGACCTTGCTTTTTTTTATTTAAATGCCCTGCTTAAATCTGCTCTTTTCTTGTGGCAGTGATCCGAGGAGGGCCCCTGGAAAACATGTACAGACTTAAACAGTTTCACTTCCACTGGGGAGGCAAAGGTTGCAGTGGCTCTGAGCATACGGTTGGTGGGAAAACATATGTGTCTGAGGTGAGGGTGCAGGACAGTGACACTCCGTCTGCTCGCTGTCATGTCTTTCTGTGACATGTTCTCTTTCTGTGCTTTATCACAATCTTTTGGCATGACCTCTGTCTCTCTCCAGCTTCATCTGGTTCACTGGAACGCCATAAAGTACAAGTCCTTTGGTGAGGCAGCAGCAGCCCCTGATGGACTGGCTGTCCTTGGCATTTTTCTGGAAGTTAGTGTGAATCTGCACTCATTGAAGAACCAGATAATACAGCATTAGTTCAAGAGCATGTGATGATCTGTATTATAATCACATTATTTAATTTTGGAGGATAAGAAAATAAAAATAATGGTTATATAAATAAACAGACATAAAGCGGAATAAGTATACCTTTAACTTATTTCAGCAGTCCACTTTAGACATTCCACTAAGTTACTAGCTATAAGTAGCTGCAACTACATGTCAACTACCAGTCTGCTAACACTTTATTTTGATGCTCCCCCAACAGACATTCTACTGAATATAAGTAACTTTGCAACTACATGTCAACTTATTCTACTAACCCTAACCTAACAGTCTACTAATACTCTAATGAGAGTTATTTGGCACGTAGTTGCAAATGAATGAGAGTTAGTTGACATGTGGTTGCAAAGTTACTTATAGTTAGTAGAATGTCTAAAGGTGGCCATCAAAATAAAGTGTTACCAATGTCAGGTTCAGAAAGGTAGGTATAAAAAATGCACTGCTTATTTTTACACTTTACTATTATCAAAAAAAAAATCCTGTTTATGTTTTTTTTTATTTTTAGTCAGGTGATGAACACAGAGCTCTTCATCAGATAACAGATGCCTTGTATATGGTTAAATTCAAGGTATGTGTATTTATATATTTTTCTTTTTTTTTATAAAAACTGCCGAATAGATGAAGTTCTGTATAAATGAATTATTAAAACAATAGAGGCAAGCCAAATGGATGCGGTTTTTTAATCCCCATTTTTGCATCTGATTGGATTTGGAAACACCCAGATGCCTCTTTGCATGTGATTTCATTTGGAAATGTATGTTTTGAAATATGTTAATCAGATTTTAAGAATTCAAATGAGCCCCTCTCGGGTTTTTTTTGACACCACCAGATTAGTGGTATTGGCTCTTGTATTTTGAGTATTTGACGTTAATAAATTATCTGATTATTCAGATCACTATTGTAGAAGATTAAATGTAATATTTTGAGAACTAGGCATTTCAAAAGTCATATTACATCCCTGTTCAGAGCATCTTTAGTTCTGCAGTACACTCCTTTCACGTTTCTTTGTTTCTCTTGAAGGGCAGTGTGGTTGATTTTAAGGGTTTTAACCCAAAGAGCCTCCTGCCGAACAGTCTGGAATATTGGACGTACCCAGGCTCTCTCACCACTCCTCCACTGTATGAGAGCGTCACATGGATTGTGCTGAAAGAACCTATTTATGTGTCCGAGAAGCAGGTGGGTTGCTTTTGTGATTGTTTGCTCACACGATAAACTTATTTATGAACTGTATTGCTAGTGTTTTGTCATGAGCATCCTCTGGCCAATTGACAGATGTCGTTTTATGAAAATTAATGGTTGTGGAGGGAGATGGATGTGGGAAGCACTCCCGCTGAATCAAAATCATTGGTAGTGATGTAAATTAGGGATAATCCACAACATCCCAGTGTGTCGCTGATGATAGTAAATCTGGTCAGAAATGATCTGGACGTGAGGGCATGTCTGTTTTCTGTAATTGGTTTTGCATTAGTAAATAGTTATTTATAATGGCCTATTTATAATTCTTAAAAGCAGTATATACTATAAAATTGTAATTACAATACTTAATACAAGCCTTATGGTGTTTAGTTCATAACTAAAGCCTTGCTCAGTCAAGGCAACACATTAATTTGCACTATAGCTATGTGTTCTTATTTCTTATTCTCTTATATACTGCATGGATGCGAATGATCTTGGTATGTATGCTTAAAAGAGTCCAAGTGAGCAAAATGTGTGTGTATGAATCCTTTGCAATGGGATAGTTCAGGTCAAAGTTTGTTTCATTTAGACAAAATATGCATGTCTTGGCATTAAACGGTTGAAATCCTTCTTATTCAACACACTATAAAGGTATTTTAAGCACAGGACTTGTGCAGCATACACTACAGAAATTAATACTTTTATTCAGCAAGGATGCATTAGACTGATTAAAAATCACAGTGAAGGCATGAATAATGTTACAAAAGATTTATATTTCAAATAAATGCTGTTCTATTGAAAAATGTATCATGGTGTGCCACACAACACTTTTCTCATTGGTAATAATAAGAAATGTTTTTGATCAGCAAATCAGCATATTAGAATGATTTATGTAGGATCATGTGATGCTGAAAAAATCACAGGAATAAACTGCATTTTAAAACTATTATTTTAAATTGTAATAACATCTCATAATATTACTGTTTTCATTGTTGTGTTAAATAAATAAATACAGCTTTGTTGAGCACAAGAGACTTCTTTCAATAACGTTAATTTTACTTTCCCCAGAATTTTGAATGGTAGTTTATGTCCTTTGCTATGAAGTGTCATATTACTAGATTTCCATTTCAGATACATAGATCTGTGTCCATCTAAGAGACTGCTGTGGATTTGGTCTTCGGCTCTTGTCTATCCCTCAGACTTTGTCATAGGAAATTGCATTAAAGTAGCATGAGCAGGTTGGCATGTTGGCGGCACTATGTCTTGACAGCGGCCTGGCGCGTCTGGCATGAGGCCACAATACTTTGATCTTGTACAGCTTATTAAAATGATTGATTGAGCTAAAAGGAGAAAAAGTGCAGGAGATTCACAGCATTAGGAACCAAGCCTGTTGCATAAAATTTACAGTGCAGCTGGTCACTTTGCCAGGTTCTGCCTTACATGCTGTTTTTCACGTTTTCTGGACTTAGATGGGAAAGTTCCGGATGCTGCTGTTTAACGGAGAGGAGGAAGAGGACCGAAAGCACATGGAGAACAACTTCCGACCACCACAGCCGCTGAAAGGCAGAAAAGTGCGGGCCTCCTTTAAGTAGCCTGTTTGCTTATTGTGATCAAGCATACTTCAAGACACTTTTCTAGAATTACCTCTGAGGTTGAAGCGTGAATAATAAGGGTTTGGGGTTTTTTCAATCATGTCACTCTCTGTCTGCTGCTTAAAGGTTTTGGCCGATGACCTCGAACACAGTTTGACTTTCACATTGAGCTCTTTGAATCCGAGGCTCTACAGTTTTAGATCCCTTCTCATCCACCTTGATCAGGCTTGTGCATGCAGATCCTTGTTGCAGGAGATATGTGCTTCCAAAGGGTCCAAGCTGATGGGGTCTGACAAGCCGGCTGTCGTCTTTCTCACTGCTATAGGAAAGGGTCGGTAATCCAGGAGGCTGAAATTTAACCCGTTAGTCTCCGCCAGAGGCTCTTGGTAACTTTTGATAAGGCATGTGTCATTTAAGCTGTTCATAGTAAGGCAGATGGTGCTTTCAAGAACATAGACCTGATGGTGGCAGAATCATTAATACTGAACGTTGAGTTATTACACTGAAATGTCTCACTGATATACGTAGATGGCATTTCTGTTTATCCGATTGTTGTGACTCCATGAAGTAAGTCTTTACAGACTCTTTTATTAACACTGCACTGTAGTGAATGTTCCTGTGCTGTCAGTGAAGCCTTATAAATGCTTTTACTGTAATAAGAGGGTGATGTGTGGAGGTTGAAATGAATGATGGATTACACTGCTCACACTTAAAAAAACAGTTCCTATATGTAATTCCTAATGGAATCTCTGGCATGGCTGCAGGAGAGTTAAGGAAGATCTCTATAAGGTCAGTGCCATATTTAGACTCGCCTTCTGGATAACATCCAGTTGAAACTACAGGGATTTTTCTTTGGTTGTATTTGGTGGTTGGCAAGATTTAATATATATTTTATATTGTATTTAGTCTATTTTAAATATGTTCAAAATAAAATTATTTTAATAATCTATTTGTCAATGTTTCTGACATTGGTATTTGACATTGTTTGTCATTATATCTACAGATTATATGGAAGCTTATACTTTGTGCCACAAATAAAAATGTTTTTATGCAATATTTGACATTTATTTTAAAAAGACGACACAAGCACATTTTAAACAAAATGTCACCAAAATATTTTATTTTATTACAAACAACAGATACAGTTCAAAATGAAGACAAATCACATTTAGAGATTGCTGGATGAACTGCACTTATATGAACCTGAGGGTCAAAGACCTCAAACATTAGCTAAAAAAAGAGTTATTGGCATATTGAATTGATTGGATGTTTTGTTATATACTGCAATGATATACAATTAATTTAAGTGTAGTCTTCACCCTTTGTTTTTACTTTCTGTTCACCTTTCTTAAACTTTTGCCCACTGCAGCAAAGTAAAGGCCTCTGGATGCAGACAGATAAAGTTACAATTATTGAGATTCTAGAGACTGCACTTTCTCCACAAAGATGATTTGTCCTTTGTATCTGTTCCATGTGGTCGTATTTCTGTATGACCACAATCCTGCTAACATACTGCCACCACTCTCAATCTTAGTCCTGCTGCTCGCTTCAAAAATTAAAGAAACGCAAAGATTGAGGCATTCTGAATTTTTGTAACTATTTCAGCCTGCATAGCACACAGTAAGATCCTAAGTGTCTCATGACCACTGTTGAAAAAAAAATGCATTAAAAACTCTTTAAAAAAGCTCACTGTTCTCGATAAAGATCCATTGGTTTCTTTTAATCAGTCAATTGTTATTAGCGATGCATTTTAAAGGGGTAGCCTACTGAACCTCTCTACATATTCTTTCTGACTAGTCTGGCGCCCTCATATGGTGAGAGGTGGATTAACAACAACTTGCAATTAGTTTAGGTTCGGTGGTGGGAGAGCTACACTGTAAAAAAAAAAGTTGGATTAACTTAAAAAAGTAAGTTACCTGGTTGCCTTAAAATTTTGAGTTAATTGAAATTAAAACTTTGAGTTAATACAACAAAGGAGATTGGTTTAATAAATAGAAACTCAAAATATTTTGTTATCTGAACTACATTAATTATCTAAGTTGATTTGACAAAATATAAAAAGTTGTGATAACAAATCATGAAAATAATTTTTTACAGTGTACTCATTTTAGAAGTTGACACATTTCTTTGGTCTGAAATAGCTGGATGAATTTTAATCGAATTTTTTTGACATAGGCAACAAATATATTTCTGCAGGACCAATACAGGGAGACACTGACATAAATTTAAACCTCAAAATGCATGATTCTAACATATTTTATAATAGCATAGTTGTTCATTTAAACTAGGCTATATTAGTGTTGGCTTGTAACCTGAAAATGCATAATTTCAACATTCAGTCATCACCAGGCTTCCTACATGTGCCAATAATTTCACAAACTTAAACCTGACAGCTGTGCCATTGCAGAATTACCATCTGATGAAATGACCTTAACAGTAAATCTTCAATGAATTGGTTTCACTAAGCCTCTGTAGGTTTTTTGTTTGTTTTTAACTTAGGCTACGTGGTCCTCAAGATAAGAGAAAATGAGACAAGAGGTAGCCTACTCAGACGTTTGGGGTAAGTTGATCGAGTCAGAGGGTAAGTTGCACCATGCGTAAAACTGACCATCTAACTGAATCTGAACTAAACCCATGACATTTTAAAGATAATTGACCTTTTTTTTCCTTTTTTTTTTTTTACAATTTCCTTTTACAAATAGTCATTTATTTTCATAAAGCTAACATAAAACCAACCATTTTTTTTTTATTTTAATATATTTGATTGTTTGCATTTCTGAAATAGTTTTTGGGAAAGTTACAACTTTGCTGCAGTGGCGGCGCCAGAGATTTTCTGTTGCAGGTGCTATGGGGATGCTCAACACTTAATAGACGGTGCTTTGAATTTTGGGCGATAGTTCGGTTTTGTTGACGGGGGGGGGGGGGGGGTGGGGGGGGGGGATAACATGCGCTTCATGCGCACACACACACATTTACACCAACACAACACACGCAAGGTCTCTCGCTCTCTCTGTCTTGCGCGCGCAACATGCGCTTCATGCGCACACACGCACATTTACACACACACACACACACACACACACACACACACGCAAGGTCTCTCGCTCTTTGTGTCTTGCGCGCGCTACACGTTTGGAGCTTAGATTCCGCGAGATTTGAACTAATTTGCGGCCATCAGGGAGCCGCTATCTATATACGTGAGACTTGGGATGTCTGCAAACGTTCACCGGGCGCCGCGTCCATTGGCCAAAGAAGATCGCCTGTTTGGGCCTCATGTTTTTTTAGACTAAATATATATTTTTTAATTATTCTTTAATACCCTTTTTAGCAACATGAAAAGACTATTCAAACATGAGATGACATTAAAATATAAATATAAAAAAAATCACAGACATTTCTTGGGGGTGCTGGGCGGGTGCTATGGCTATTATAGGGGGAGCTACAGCACCACCTAGCTCCCCCCTGGCGCCGCCACTGCTTTGCTGTCTGACTCAACAGAAAGTTTGTAGAGTAAAATTTAAAAAATTGAATTAGAATGAATGAATATATGTCACTGAAACTAATAAACATAGTTATTGGTAGTATAGTAACATATACAGTTTTTGGTAGTATTTCTGCAATGACGAACATGTTAGGCCATATGTGGAAAAATTTTTAAGCATCTTATCAGAGAAGGATTTGGTGTAGCCTACTTGTACACTGTTCCTATAAAAAAAAAATAAAAAAAAAAATAAACTAGGCTAAACCAGAACGTGTAATATTGAATAAATTCTCAATTGTCTATAGGTCTACAATTGATGAATTTTCCCCATAAGCTCCCAATTACCACCTCTGGCTCTAACACACATTTTCTTTCCTGTAAAACCGCTGTATTTAAGCTCAGCTTACGATTCAACCTGTGTTTGCAGCCTTCAGAATTGACTGAGGCTGGAGAATGTTTAACCTAGTCGATCTATGAGTCACTGTTTTTCCCGCCGGGAGCTGCAGTCGAAATGTCTTAGAGTTGAATATTCAATGGCACTTGTTCCATCAAGTAGGCTAATCAGGCTAAGGCTCATTACACAGGGAAATAAATGATAATAAGGTGGGATGATAATAATGAGTGAGTTTTTATACTTCCATTTATTTGTTTTTACTTGCATTGTATGGAAACTATTTTAGGCTACTTTAAAGCTTAAAAACAAATGTGCACAACGCTATTTCTGAAGGGTGTCTAATTAGCATTAACCAGTAGATGGCAGCATATACCTACATAGCGAGCAGGTTTTAACCGGTTTTAACCAAGCACCAGAAGCCCTCAGTGCACGTCATTTTTACATCTGGAGACCTGGGCAATCAAATTAGTTTTTTTCATTAATCAAAAAAATCAATCAAATTATCTCTGTCATATTAATGTTATTCTATTATATATAAAAAAACAGAAATAAACAACGGACAAACATGTATTGTCTATTTATACCATCATTCTTCCTTTCTCCAAGGTCATGCATATCCTGATGACATCATAGTATCAGATTCTTCACATAAAATGATGATATCATGCTTTTGGTTGCGAAGTAATCCCAGGTGGAGTCATAGGCCAATCTCTTGTTGTCTCCGTTGTCTGTTATCTGTCATTTGAGCAGTCTGATTCGTGGAATTTTTTTCTGTTTGTAGCTTTATTAACAATTAATGAGCCTGGATGTCTAGTATATATTTAACATATTTGCAGGGATAGGGTTCCCAGAATAGTCACTGTGCCGCTGTGTAAGGGTTGATGATACCTGAGCAAGCACAAAATGTATGGCTGCAATCAATGTCGCGTGTAATGTAAACTGGATGTCATAAAAATAGCAACAAGCTTATATTTTTGGCAGCATGGATATCAATAATACCAACCACTGTCTCAATCTGAGAAGTAACCAATATCGCCCAAGGGAAAGCAAAGCAGACTCTAGATAGAATCACAAACTCATGCTGTTGCTCCTTTGTTGGTCATTAAATAAGAGACACGGACGCAAAACAAAATGTAATGAAATGTTGGTGTTAGATGCAGCCTCACGCTCCTGATCCTGTTTATTTCACAGGCTAAGAATACACCACATACACTGACATTAGTCATAGCAGATATTGTTTTTAATCACATATATTTACAAAGCTTTATTCAGCTGCAGTATGATTATGATATGCAAGACTCTGATATCAATAACTGCAGTCACTAAGTCAATCAAGTTGAGATTTAAAGGGGAAAAAAGTTCACCCAAAAATGAAAATAGATAGATTAGCAATATTAGAAAGAAAGACAGAAAGAAAGACAGACAGACTGATGATAGCTAGACAGATAGACACATCATATAGATAGATAAATGGGACGGACGGACGGCGACGGACGGACGGACGGACGGGGGACGGACGGACGGGGACGGACAGACAGACAGACAGACAGACAGACAGACAGACAGACAGACAGACAGACAGACAGACAGATAGATAAGAACTATTAGATACAGTAAATAGACAGATATATGTGAAGAGTTCAGATGCAAAAACCTCTAAGTGCCATCTGAAATTTTTTAGAATGATCATTTATCAAGCTCGTATATTTAAGTTCAGTAATTTCACTTAAATGACAATTTATAGTTAATTTTCATTGTCATTTAATTTACTTTCTGAACTTAAATATACAAGCTTGATAAAAATGATCATTCTAGAAGAAATTTTCAGATGGCACTTAGAGGCTTTTGCATCTGAACTCTTCATATAGGCTAGATAGATAGACAGACAGACAGACAGACATATATATATATATATATATATATATATATATATATATATATATATATATATATATATAGATGACAGACAGACAGACAGACACAACAGCATATATATATATATATATATATTATATATATATATATATATATATATATATATATATATATTATATATATATATATATATATATATATATATATATATATATATATATATTATATTATATATATATATATATATATTATATATATATATATATATATATATATATTATATATATATATACACACACATTTAAACACATCTAATATCTATTTGTCTGTCTGTCTGTCTATCTATATATATATATATATATATATATATATAAACTGAGACTAACTGTAACTGTAAGAAACTGATTATCTTGTTTTTCATCCAACTTTTTGCAGACTACAGTGAGGAGATGGTAAGTTTGATTGTTAAACTGCAGGGGGCAGCATGTAGGTCAGCGCACATGCACCAAACCACATCTCTTCACAGGCTGATGTTGCCATGGTTACAAACAAACAATCCCGCCACTTCACACACCTCTGAACAAGCAATCTTTTGTTCTTGTACATCAGAAAATAAAAAGCTATGGAAATATTTGCAGCATTTCTGTGATGTTATGCTGCCACATACAGTATATATGAACAGTCATACATCGCCTGTCAAATCAGAGTTCAGTGTGACTGTCACCATTAGTCACACCAGTGAGGCATGTGTGATTACTGATCTCGCTATCAATAACCCATCATCGTCCTCCCTATGTTGGGGGTCAGGGACGGTCCTCGTATCCACTCTGACGGGACAGACTGGGTCAGCTTACAGGCTTGGCGGGGTCCTGCTGAAATAGCAATGCTGAGAAGTGAGAATCTCAGCAGAACCACAGGCATGCCTGCCTCATGCACTGTATGCGCCAGTAACATTGGCAGGGGTGTTAAGATGGATTGTTGATTCCCACACACAATTTTCATTGATGAGAATTACTTTATTGGAGTCCTGGAATTCACAAGATTTTGTCAGTCTGGTGTTTTTCCCAGTGATGATGAGGATGGTGACATGGCCTGGCTGCGCTCATGCTGGCACGTAGACCAAATACTGCTGATTTGTTGATTCATAGTCGAGTCATTTGAATCATCATCATCATAGCAACTCTGAACAGCAAAGCCGGTCATATTCCATGCATTGCGGTGTAGATTCTGGCAAAGTGTATTCAAAAGCCTTCTCACCATCCGCCCTTCTCTGTTCATTAGACAGGCAGTGACATCTCACTTTTAAACCCACTGGCACTGACTATATCTATATGATTTCCTTTCCCCCAAACATTTATAAATATCTGCATGTACAGTACATGTCATACACCGAGATAGAGAATATAGTTTTTTTCTATAATTCTGTTGAATTCACTCATGCTGACCCACGGGAAGAACAAAGTGGCCACCATGTCTGCTTTCTGTCCGTTGAAAAGCCGCCCTCTTAAACATGCCATCACATTAACCTTTCTCCCAGAGAACAACACTCAGACGTGTCAGAATCCTCAGTCTCCAACCGCATGGGTCACTTCTCCATTACACTCCGTGCTCACGTTTTCATCTGCTAATTAAAGTTGTTTTAAGAGGTCCAACTTTTGTGTGTGAAATATGTAATGTGTTCCTGCAGATGAAACATAGAGCAACACCAAGCTCATGGGTTCAATTCTCAAGGGAAACTGATAATATGTATACCTTGAATGCAAGTGTTTGTCAATGTAAATGAGAAATTCATTAAAACAAATTAGTTAAATGGCTGGGCACTTAATTACGGTTAATTAGGCAGTTATTAATTTATTATCAAGTAGTTGTTATTATTATAGTTCATCATGCAATATTGTAAATTCATATATTGTTTGACCTTATGTTTTATTTGAGGGGTTTTATGTAATGTATTCAATTTGATACTTTTAAAACTAAGTAAATGGGCCATTTTCTATTTTAGAAATAACTAACTACTGTGCATATTTAATTATATTTGGTCTAATAAATCTATAAGCCTCAAACTCTCATCTTAGAAATCCCAAAGTATCCATTTTGGAAATATCTGCAATTGCATTTTTTATTACATATAAAACTATTAATAAATGGCAGGGCAAATAATTAAATAATAAATAGTTTTTAGTTTAGCATGATACAAATCGTCTCGGTTTCAGACGTAACCCTCGTTCCCTGAAGGAGGGAACGTAGACGTAAATGGACTGCATTTATATAGCGCTTTAAACAGACCCATGGCCACCAAAGCGCTTTACACATTGCCTCGCATTCACACATTCATTCATACACCGACAGCGGTGTCAGTCATGCAAGGCGCCATCCAGCTCGTCGTGAGCAGCTGGGGTTAGGTGTCTTGTTCACGGACACCTCGACACTTGGTCAGGTGGAACCGGGGATTGAACCACAAACCTTCTGGTTTGTAGACAACCTACATGAACCACTGAGCCACTGCCGCCCCATGTAGTCAACGTGTCGACATTGGGATCACACCATGGAGCCAGTCATCTTCGAGTACTATTGAAACGAGCCAATGGAATTGGCGTGCATGATTTTCATCACACACTTTGCCCCAGTGGCACGGGTATAAATAAGGAAGTGGATGCACACACTAGTTGCTTTTTTGCTGAGGAGCCGAGCATAACTAGTCAGCGGTGGTCCAGCAATAGTGGTGACGGGACTATGTCTCTGTTCCCTCCTTCAGGGAACGAGAGTTACATACGTAACCGAGACGTTCCCCTTCAGTCGCTCATGTTCGACATAGTCGACGTGTCGACTGATTGGGATCCCAATTAAAACTCCACTAGGGCTTCCACCTTCCAGTGCCTAGATAAAAGCCTTCTGATCCCCCCACATTATTTGAGGCGGACATGGGACAGAGCTTAGGCCATGGAAGTCACTAGGTGGACTAGGTGGATTACCGGGCAGCACAACATATGGAATGTCACTGGGGTGGCTCCAGCCTAAGACAGAGAGGCCCTGGGTCAGCTGTGGCCAGAGTTTTTCTATGACGAGGGGTGTCCATTCAGACAAGAGAAAAAACAACTGGCGGAGGGACGAGTCCGGAGGGGCAACAGTTGTAACTGTGCGGCCTCGAAGTGGTCCCAAACAGCTCGACCGCCTGGGGCGGAGAGTCACCTCTCCCTGGGCCACAGACTGCCGTGAGGCTCGTCAGCGGCATGATTGAGCAGGTAAGTAATAAGTGGAATGAAGCGACCTCAGAAGCTTCTGACTCCGAGGAGAAGGTGACGGGCGAGTTGTGACATGCAAGGGAAGCGTAGCTCAATGGTCGCAATGTTGTTTTTTTCAGAACAGTACAAATTCGCAGAGTAGTGGGAGTAGTGTCTTAAAGTGAGATGAACGGCAAGCAACTCGAGGCAATGGATGTCAATGCAGTCGGAGGGCCGCCCAGACCTCTGTTACTTGTACGTGGCCCCTCAGCCGGTATTGATGGACACTCGTTCTAGGGACAGTTGGCCCGAGCGGCTGCGTCTATGCCCCAGGAGTCTCTGAAGAGTTTCAGTGGGACCCTTTCTCACTTCTATACAGCACTAACCATCCACATACTCTTTTTCAGAGATGCGGTGGAACGAATCCATGTCCAAACTATAAAAGAGATCCTAAGCCCGTGGACGAGTTTACTCTTTCCCAGATGACCTGAGGACCCAACTGGCTATGAGCACTTGAAGGGTAGGACTTTGTACTGATGCTTCAAACCTTTCAAACGCACGGACACAGGATGACCTGTGGTGCGGAAGGATAGAGATCTGAAGTACATGTCTCTCAGGTCAAACGCTGCAGACCAATCTTGGGGACGGAGCATTTGGAAATGCATCTCTGTGTAACAAATTGAATGGAGGCTTTCGAAAAAGGGTCTGTCTCAATTAACACAGGACCAAGATGGTCGTGACCCACCTCTCTAGGGTACAATGAAGTATGGGGTTATAGAAGCCGGCCTTCATATCGGCTGCAGGGAGAGGCTGAATCGCGTCCTTCGCCAGTAGACTGTAATGTGCGCACACAAGACAGGAGCACTGCTCAACGCTTAGGTGTGACTAAAGTCACTCATTTTAGGAGTATATTTGCTCAACACCCAAGTGTGACAAAAGTCACTAACTTTTAGGAGCATCTTTGCTCAACACCTAGGTGTGATAAATATTTTCTAATATTTTAGGTGCATATCTAAACTATATAATTTTAGGAGCATATCTGCTCAACACCTAGGTGTGATGAATAGCATTGAGCTTGGGCGAAAGCTGAGCGAAAAGGAATCGCAAGCCGAGTCTGATGGTATAGTTTGGGGTCATCTGGACCCGTTTGGGAAGCATTTTTGGCTTCCACGAACCGGGCCAGGGGACCACAGACGTACCCGAAGTGGGGCAACTTTTAGTTTTAGTTAAATAACCCAGGGTAATGTACTTGGTATATGGTACAATATGGTATATGGTACACTAACCAATATGGTATTGTCTTTTGGATTTCTAATGGGGTGAGATGCTTATATTGCTTGAAATAATTGTTAATTGTATAAGTTATTTCTTAAAAAAAACGTTTCACAGAACATTTAATATATTTAGTTTAAATTGATATACTTAAATGAACTAAAACTGAAGGAAAAAAAAACGCAAAACAAACACACTATAAAAACTCATTTAAAATATTAATTAAACACTATCATAGTTTCTAAACAATACTAAAGTAATGCTGCCTTACAAGGGTGAAATATTTGTACCTTGAAAAATATATGTATATATTTTTCCCAGGAACTCAGTGGAAAGGATACTCACGCTTGTCACTGTCATCTTACTTCACATATTGAGGTTTTCCTTGAGGAACTCCACCGCAGGAGTCCATTACTGCAATAGCATTTCTTCCTGGACGGCCTCCAGGACATACAGACTTTGACTGCTGTGTCACTCACTCCGCACTAAGCACTATCTCTCAAAACCCCAGCCACACTCAGGCCATGGGGTCAGTCATGCAACCATCACAAGTTTCCACCAGAAGACCGGTTAGTCAAAAAATAGACCCCTCTGCCTTTTATAAATCAAAGCATCCCTATAAAAAGCGTATAGCTGGTTGGTGGCGTTGGTGGTGTGGCCCTATCTTTAGCTTTATTTATGCACTGGTGTTGACAGTAGCACTTGCATGCTTTCCAGTCACCATTCAATGGGTCACATGTCTGCCGGGGCTTTGTTTCTGGAAAACACCATCTTGAGAGAAAAGCCTTTGCACGTGTATTTCGCCAACAGTTGTAACCGTAACAGCACCATATTTAACTTAACTACAAATCAGCTGCTAACATTTTTTCCATTCAAATACTGCTTACTTATAAATGCCATGCAGATACAAAAACACTTTTTTGTTTAGACAAACACTGGCAAATATTAGTACCAGAGAATTCTCCATTCTGATTAATGTGGTTTCTTCAGAGTAAAATATGTGAATAAAAATTATATCACTTAAAAATTAATTCCAGTTCACAAGGTAGAATGAGAGAGATAAGATAAAACTAAAATAAAATAAAATAAATAAATAAAATCAAAAAATAAACCAAACAAAGTGACACTAAGGTGTCTGTGAAATGTATTCTGGCTGATTTCCATCCAGCTCTCTCGTCAACCGTCGCATTAGATTTGGAGGCAATGTAATCAATTTTTCAAGTTCCCAGAGAATTTTCTCAACAAAATGGCCACCATCTTATCACCTGCTTATTTGGCTGCCGAGCTAACACGACACAGGATAGCCTACAGGGCAGTTTTCACCAGGTGAAATCAAGGGGACTGAGAAGGGTTACTCCTGGCTCTTATTCTGTTTTTAGACTCCAGTGTTTTCCTGGTCAGTCTATCCATGGGATGCAGGATGGCCAATCAAAGGTATTATATCGGATTATTTCTGACACAGCTGATCTCACAGAAGACAGACACAGCCTATGGTTTAACCAGAAAAAAAATCTGTTTGATTTGTGATTGCGTTCCAAACATTTTTTAGGCTTCAGGCTATTTTTTTAAACCAAATTTTAATGACTCTCAACTAGGCTATGTTATGAAGGATATAACATAATGATTTGATATACTATTTTACTTTATACAACATGTGTGTAAACATGTCCATAAATAGGGTTTCCCATTCTGTACAATGTCGGTTTAACTGTCCGAAGGCCAATACAGCCGTTTCATTTGCGATTCAAATATCTTAAGATTTAATAAATGTATATATTTTATATTCTGGAATGATTTTATAACATCAAGATAGTGCAAAATGGTATTAAAATTATGTGTAGAAGTCATTGCTTTGTTATGAGAAAGAATGTCTGGAAAATATAACAATATAAAGACATCATTTTGGATAAAGTCATGCGGTCGATATCTTGAGACAGGATGTGACATCATTCAGACACCTGCAAAGGACCACACGGCCGTGAAGAAAAGTAACTCACTCTTGACTATTTGAAAAACTCATGTTTTCACTTGCTTATACGTATTTCCTGAAGTATTAGGTCATTCGGTGAAACCGCTAAAACATGGAAAAGGTTGTAATATTTAAAAAAAACATGTCTGATTGTCTTTTTGCTAGATAGCTATCCAGCTAACTTGCTAGCTAGCTAGATATAAGCCTGTTAGCATTGTTTGAAAATATTGTCATTCGGTATTACCAAAATGTGTAGAGTTTATTATTACATCATTTTGACTGAATTTTAGTACTTTTGCAGATCCCTTTATCAAATAAGGAAAAAGCAGCTCGCTACTGGGAAAAGATCAAAGCTGATCCTGTTAAAAAGAGAGAGATATTTGCCAAAAGAAGAGAAAAGTATCATTTGTTTTTATTATTTAATTATTTTTATAACAACACTGTTACAATGCATACAATCGGCTCTATTTTGCATTTAGTAACTAAAGAAAACTGAGTGATTAACAGGAACCCCTGCCAATATTATATTATTATTATTATTATTAGTAGTAGTGGTATAGTTTTCTTTTTGTTTTTAGTTACCAAAGAAGAAAACTCAGTGGAGAAAAATACCACCTGTCAATTGATGAACTTGGCCAAAAGGATCAACAAAAAAGGAGTCTTATATGGATGAGGGCAAAACGGAGGCAGAGAGAGAAGTTGAGGACCATAAACAATGAACCCCAGAGTCTTTAAACGTGGCACCTGACATCCCAGTGGATGAGGTGCCACAGGAACCACATTTGGCATCAGAGCCAGACAAAATCTTCTACTTTAAAGAAGACCTGCATACAACCATTAGTGAGCCACAACCTCTAAATTCATGTTCCTCAAGATTATGCTCCAAAGACAGGATGACTTTCATGAATATATAGCATCTAACAATCTAATCTAAATTTTTTGTTCTTTTTAATTGCTTTAATGTTTTAATTACTTTAAAGGTGCTCTAAGCGACGTCAGGTGACGTCACTTCTTGTTGACGTTTAAAGTATTGTCAAACAAAACGGAGGCTAGCTAGACCCTCCCTCCTCCTCATCCACACACTAACCCCCTAAACTCTTCTTGTCAGTTATTGGCTGGAATAGTTTGTTATGTTTTGTGGCGCGGGTTGCTGCAGTTTTTGTTGCCGTTTGTGGAGCCTGGGTTGTCTGCAGAGACCGCGTCTTTTTACAGTGTGTTCAGGGCACAGGCAGCTAGCGGATAGTGAGTAGATGTTAGCTGTATGTGACAAAAAATGTTTTGGCCTAAAAAATGCATGACATCACTTACAGCACCTTTAATATCACTAACAATATGAGTTTTATGTAAATATGTTCATTCCAATAACAATGAAATCAAGCATAATAATTCAAGAAGGCATACACACTTTCAAATGACAACCTTTTAATTCTTTAGGTCAATAGTAAATAAACATATTTATTTAAGTAACAAAGTAACAAGTAGGGGAAAAAAAACACCAAAATGCACAAAAGGTACTTATGGAGATTTTCCAATTGGGTCATTGACAGATAAGGGTTTTAAAAGTGTAAAAAAATGTAATAGAGATATGATTAATTTTGAAACCATTTTTTAGTTTTACTATAGTGTTAATGAGATTATGTGAATAATGTAATATGAACATAGTTTAAAGGCTATTATCCTACAACAACAATTCAACAACTACTGTAAAGCTCAAAAGAGGACAAATTATTATAATAGTCCATATTACTTGTGCTATATAATTTCTAACATTTGTAGATATTTTTTTTTAGGTTTATAGAAGATTAAATGCCTTTTACCTATTTATTAGAGTTTATAGAATGAACTTATTTACAGTGGAAGTTACATGACGGATTTAGCTTCATACAGTTTGGATTCAGCACCACCATTTCAAAATATGTATGTGTGTATGTAGGTATGTATGTAATACACACGGCTGCCCCTGAAGTTTAGAAAATTTCACCATGTTGACCGGCAGCGACTATCATAGATGACAGCAGGACGTCTGCTGGTCTCCAGGGTTTAGGGGGAAAGGCAGGGGTAGGGGAGGCTTTCCAGGAGATCTAAGCTGAGCAGCTGTCTCACCGGCCTGTCTAACTTTAATGCAGCCATATCGGGGCTGTTGTTCCTGGAAGAGCACAGCAAGATTAAAACCACTGATAGTTCCCTCACAGTGGGAGACAAAACAAAACGTTCAAATTGGGCACTCTGCCTGCCTGCACGTAAAAGAAAGGGTCAGAGGTCAACTGTTTAAAAGGAGGGCCTGAGCAAATGGAAAAACTTCAATCCCTATACTTGTCACATTTAAGAGCCAGAAGGTTCAAGCCCTCTCACTGGGGACAGAGAGATGATCATTAAAAATGTGAATTGCTGACCAAAATAATTCTTAATTTTGATATGTGCTTTGCTTTTGCCATTTTTATTAAACTTATTCTTGTTTTTATCTATTATCTATTATTTATATTTCATTTTATTTCAGCTGTTTTTAAATGAATGAAAATGATTTTAAATCGTTAAATATTCAGCATTTTTTTAAAAAAGTTGCCATGCAGCCACCGTCAGCGTTTTTGATGATTTTCCTAAAATGTTCATGGCCCCCAGAATATTTTGTTGTATGAATATCTGAACATGCAATATATCAGAACAAAGAACAGACCCTTAAAAAAAAACAGACCGCATTTCTTTATATTTGAGTCCAAGCTCAAACACGATGAAACTTCTCCATTAACATATGGTGCTCTGAAACAATGCCAACGGGACATTAAACATGAGGTGTCTGTCCAAGCTCACAATAGGTTTTGCGAGGGAACACAAATATCTTTGCGAGGGAACACAAAAGTTTTGCGAGGGAAAATGTCTCCCATCCCAAATTTTTTCCACCAGCACGTCCCTTTAGGAGCTCCGTATGAATGAGATTCAAAATGATGATCAAAACACAGATGGAGTAGATCGAGTCCAGTACAAATAGCTCGTCCTGGGTTCAACATTTTTATTCAGTAACATTAGGCAGTTTTGAATGCTGTTTAATGTTAGTGATTGTGTCACGGGTGACCAGGGCCGGAACCTTTTTGCATGGGAGTTGTTGTCATGGGGGAACACTTCCGGTGCAACACCGGGCCGGTTCCGGTGTCTCACGAACGGTGCGGAAATGCAGCGAGAGCTGATCAGGCGAAATCATCGGCACGTGTGAGGAGAAAATCCTAAACGGTGATTGGGGCGTGAGAAGCATAAAAGAGGCGGACATGGGAAGTAGGGGGAGCGAGGGCAGGAGGAAAGAAACAGCGGGAGACGCAGAACAGAGGGAGGAGTAGGACTGAGGACGGAGGAAGCAGGATTCTCACAGCTAAGTGGCTAACTTCCTTTGGGCTGAATATCACGTGAAGAACGATCATATCTCTATATTGCCTAAGGGGAGATTATGGGAAAATGATTCTGTTCTAAGCCAGCGTATGAAGATTCCATTGATCAAGGGTCCCTTTGAGCCCGAACACTGCCTTATCCAGTGCAAGGTTTGGAATGATTTGCGGTGCTGATTTGATGTTTTCACGTGTGGAGTGAGTGTTTTGCAATGTACACACGAGTGTGGGACCCCCGCGGACTGTTCGGGTGATCGAGTGAATAAATAACCTTGATGTGACTGCGCCAGCTCATGGAATCCAGTCCTGTGAGTTCAAAATACAGAGTTAATGTGGACATCTTCGTCTGTTCCCTCGTCTGTGCTGAAGTACATCAGAGCTGCTGAACCGAGTATATTTTCTGTGGAATTGAGCCCATCTTCTGCCGTAACCCAGTACTGTGAGTACAAAATACAGAGTTAATGTTGACATCCTCATCTGTTCCCTCGTCTGTGTTGAAGCACATCAGAGTAGCTGAATTGTGTATATCTCCTATTGAACTGAGCCATCTCCTGCTGTAACCCAGTACTGTGAGTACAAAATACAGAGTTAATGTTGACATCTTCATCTGTTCTCTCGTCTGTGTTGAAGCACATCAGAGCAGCTGAATTGTGTATATCTTCTATTGAACTGAGCCATCTCCTGCTGTAACCCAGTACTGTGAGTACAAAATACAGAGTTAATGTTGACATCCTCATCTGTCCTCTCGTCTGTGTTGAAGCACATCAGAGCAGCTGAATTGTGTATATCTCCTATTAAACTGAGCCATCTCCTGCCGTAACCCAGTCCTATGAGTACAGCATACAGAGTTAATGTTGTCATCTTCGTCTGTTTTCTCATCTGTGTTGAAGCACATCAGAGCTGCTGAACTGAGTATATCTTCTGTGGAATTGAGTCCATCGTCTGCTGTAATCCAGCCCTGTGAGTACAAGATACAGAGTGAACGTTGACACCTCCGTCTGTGTTGAAGCACATCAGAGCTGCTGAACTGAGTACACTTTCTGCCGTAATCCAGCCCTGTGAGTACAAAGTACAGAGTGAACGTTGACACCTCCGTCTGTGCTGAAGCACATCAGAGCTGCGGAACTGAGTATATCTTCCGTGGATTTGAGTCCCTCATCTGCTGTGATCCAGTCCTGTGAGTACAAAATACAGAGTGAACGTTGACACCTCCGTCTGTGCTGAAGCACATCAGAGCTGCTGAACTGAGTCCACCTTCTGCCGTAATCCAGCCCTGTGAATACAAAATACAGAGTGAACATTGACACATCCGTCTGTGCTGAAGCACATCAGAGCTGCTGAACTGGGTCCACCCTCTGCCGTAATCCAGCCCTGTGAGTGCAAAGTACAGAGTGAACGTTGACACCTCCGTCTGTGCTGAAGCACACCAGAGCTGCTGAACTGAGTCCACCTTCTGCCGTAATCGAGCTTTGTGAGTACAAAGTACAGAGTGAACGTTGACACCTCCGTCTGTGCTGGAGCACAGCAGAGCTGCTGAACTGAGTCCACCTTCTGTCGTAATCCCGTTTTGTGGAAGAGTACAGAGCCAACGTGTGGTAGAGACACACGGGAAGAGACTGCTTGATTTTAAGAGACATTCCTTTAATAAATAAAAGCTCTAATTGTATCCCCTGTTGTCTGGCCTCTTCTGTCTTGCGGGGTAGCTCCTCAAGGGGGTGTGGTAGTTCACGGGTCGTTGGCTGGCTCCATAGCACCAACCCCTTGGCCTGTGACACTTGGCGTAGTCGGCAGGGTTATTCCCTTGAGTTGAGCACCAGTATTTCGGGAGATGGCGGACAAAGAGGCACCAGCGGTTAGACCCCAAGTTATGCCGGTCTTTATGGGAGCACCTTGGGCGCAGAGGTTCGGAGGGCCTGGATCAGAGCTAAGTCTACACGAGTGGAAAACCCAGACCGAATACTTGGCCGACTTACAAGGGCTGAGCGAACAGCAGAAGTTACAATTCGTGCTGGGGTCCCTGGAGGGGGAGGCCAAGAGAGAGGTCCAAGCCGCTCCCAGGGTTGCACGAGCCAATGCAAAGGCCGTCTTCGACTTTCTTACTGAATTGTATGGGGATGCCACCCCGGTGGCTGCTCTCCGGGCCCAGTTTTTCAACTTCCGGCAAGGTCCTCGACAGAACCTCCGGGCATACTCTTTGCGACTTCGAGAACAGTATACTCGCCTGAAAGAACGACGCGACCACGGTCTGGGGGACAAAAGATACCCTGTTGCGGGATCAATTCCTCTTGGGGCTCCGTGATGGACCAATTCGCCAGAGTCTACGGCTACAACTCAGCCAGGACCCCACATTGTCTTTCGAGGCTCTCCGACGGGAGGCCTTGGCCCAGGAGATCGACCATATCGAGGCCACCGACCCGCCCGCTTGCATGGCCGCCAGTGCAACCTGTACCCCCGCGACTTCAGTACCAGTTGACTGGAAGCAGGAGCTACGTGCAGAACTCATGAAAGACGTCAAAGAGCAGATGGCTGAGCTCTCTAAGACCCTTTTGGATGAACTCCGCCGGGGCCGGTCCGGTGGAATGCCTCCACCCCGAGAGCGGTCCTACTCTGACGGGAGTCGGGAGATGGGGCGCCGCCCTGGACGGCCGGGTCAGGCCAGGTTCCAGTGGGACGAGCAGGGGCGGCCGATCTGCAACCACTGTGGGGAGTCGGGACACATGAGCCGTCAGTGTGGTCCAAGACGTGGTTCACAAGGGGGTTTTTAGTTTTACCGGCCACTGCGGGTCAAGTGGTCGGGACCCCTTCAATTGACCCCCCCTCCTTGCCTGCTCCTAGAGACCAACTAGTCGGGCGTTGTCCTATAGTCGAAATTCAAGTTAACGGTAAGAGGCTCCAATGCTTGGTCGATACTGGCTCCCAAGTCACTTTGTTCTCGGAAAGCCTTTCCAAGGAGCTCTTTGGTGGAAGCCGAGGCCAGGGGACCGAAGCGCCCTGGCTCACTCTGCGGGGGGCGAATGGGCTCGATATCCCTTACATCGGATACGTAGTAGCAGACTTTCACATCCATGGGGTCGGTGTCCAGCAAAAGGGCGTTGTCATTGTCCGAGATCAGTGTCTGGGGGCTCATCGAGCCCTTTTGGGCATGAATGTTATCTCGGAATGCTGGAAGGAACTGTTCCGGAGTTGGCCCACCCTAAGGCCCCCTTATACAGAGGAGCGAGAGTGGGAACGCATAATTACAGATTGCCGAAGGATCCATACTGCCAGAGCCCAGTGGGACCGGGAAGATGTCGGTCGGGTGGCTTGCAGGTATGCCCTTTCTGTCCCGGCGAGGAGTGAGGCCATTATCTGGGCCCGGTTGCCAGTTCGTTTGGATCGACCGGACGACTGGGTCCTTGTGGAGCCACACGGGGATTGTCGGGCTCTTGAGGTTGCCCGGGGGCTTGCTGTAGTTCGCCGAGGGCGGGTGTCTGTGAGAGTGCGAAATACCAGTCCATATCCGGTTAGCCTCTATCGTCATCAGCAACTGGTCCGGGTGACATCAGTGGAACCTCAGCAGGTGCGAGAAAGCAGAGATGTGTGTTTCAGCCGAGTGGATGCTGCGGTGGTCGAAGTGGCTTTTACCCAAGAGGATCAGCGAACAGACCCGGTTGAAGGCGGAATACCGGACCATCTGGCAGGGGAGTCCCTATGGGGAGAAGGGTTAGAGGAGGACCAGCGGCGTCAACTCCAGGACCTTTTGAGCAAGTGGCAGCATGTGTTTTCCACCCATGAAGAAGATTACGGCTGTACCAGCATTGTGAGACACCAGATCCCCACGGGGGACGCAGCCCCAAGTCGGGAGCGGTATCGCCCAGTACCACCGACCCTATACTCGGAGGTCCGTGCCCTGTTGCGGGGAATGCTGGAGGGAGGCATTGTCCGTGAGAGTAGTAGTCCCTGGGCGGCCCCTATTGTCCTAGTGCAGAAGAAGAGTGGAGCTTGGAGATTCTGCGTGGACTACCGGAAGCTGAACAGTGTGACGAAGAAGGATGCCTTCCCACTACCACGAATTGAGGACTCCCTCACAAGCTTAACCCAGGCTGCCTGGTACTCCACGCTGGACTTAGCCAGTGGGTACTGGCAGGTCCAGGTTGATGAGAGGGACAGAGAGAAGACCGCTTTTACCACCCCCTTCGGCCTCTTCGAATGGGATAGGATGCCGTTTGGACTCTGCAACGCCCCTGCAACCTTCCAGCGGCTCATGCAGCGATGCCTGGGAGGACAACTGGTCGATTCTACGCTGGTATACTTGGATGATGTGATTGTCTTCTCCCCGGACTTTGCAGCTCATTTATCCCACCTTGAGCCGGAAATCACCTCCAAGCGATGGAAAGGTACGGGCTGAAGTTACGGCCGGAGAAGTGCCAACTGTTCCGGCGGGAAGTGAAGTTCCTGGGTCATTGTGTCAGTGCTGCGGGAGTTTCCCCCGACCCAGAAAAGGTATCGGCGGTGCAAGGGTGGGAGCCCCCTAAAACTGTTCGGCAGGTGCGATCCTTCCTGGACTTTGTGGGCTATTACCGCCGTTTTATTAAGAACTTCTCAAAAATCGCCAAGCCCCTAAACCAGCTGATCGTGGGCACTGCACGCCCACGGGGCCGGGGGTCTCCCGCGGTGACTTGGAATTCAGCATGTGAGGTAGCTTTTCGGAAACTTCAGCAAGAGTTGCTACAGGCCCCGATCCTCGCTTATGCTGATTTCTCTCAGCCGTTTATCCTTTATACCGATGCGAGCAATTTAGGGCTGGGAGCCGTACTAGCACAGCGGCAGGAGGGAGTGGAAAGAGTAATCGCATATGCAAGTCGAAGTCTTCATCCAGCGGAGCGGAATGATTCGAACTACAGCTCCTTTAAGATCGAACTCCTGGCAATGAAGTGAGCGATGAGTGAAAAATTCAAGGATTATTTGTGGGGAGCCAAAGTACTAGTAGTAACAGATAACAACCCCCTTGTCCACTTACGCACGGCTAAACTGGGGGCCGTCGAACAGCGTTGGGTGGCCCAGTTGGCAAATTTCGATTTATCAGCTGCAGTACCGTCCTGGTCGGGAACATACGAATGCGGACGTACTCTCCAGGCTCCCGGGGATTGATGCGGGGGTGGCACCTTCCATGGAGGTTGAGGAGGAACTTCTGGTGGGGGTGGTGGAGGCCCCAGGATCAGGTACCATCGATGTCCCCGATAGCTGGGGATGGGACCCGAGGCGGTGGAGGGAGCTGCAGGGGAGAAACAGAGATCTGGTGGTGATCCGGTCCTGCTTGGTGAAGGGCTCCCCGCCACAAACCGCGGAAAGACAGACACAGACGGTGAGGTTACTCCATGGACATTGGGAGAGGCTCTGTTTAAAGGAAGGAGTAATTTGCCGCTCTGTTCAGGACCCAGCCACCCGAGAGCTGGTATACCAGGTGGTGGTGCCCGAAGACCAGGTCCAGCCCTTATTGCACGCTTACCATACACAGATGGGGCATCAAGGCCAAGAGAGGACGTTGTCCTTGTTGAGGAGGCACTTCTTTTGGCCCAGGATGGAGGCAACGGTTGGATCCTTTATTCAGGACTGTCCCCGCTGTTTGCTTTTTAAGACCCGGAATGAGGTGAGAGCTCCATTAGTCCCGATGCGGCCACGGGCCCCTTTGCATATCGTGGGAGTGGACTTCCTGACATTGGGCCGACAAGCGGACCGCTTTCAGAACATCTTAGTCGCAACAGACTTGTTTACCAAATATTCTTGGGCGGTTCCCACTCTCGATCAGACGGCGACTACCACTGCTACGGCCCTCTGGAAGAACGTGTTCCAGCCTTTCGGATGCCCAGAGATCCTCCATTCCGACCAAGGTCCTAACTTTGAGTCAAGGGTTATCGCAGAACTGTGCCAGCTGTATGGGTGCCATAAGACTCATACTACCCCGTATCACCCCCAAGGGAATGGGGGGTGTGAAAGGTTTAATCAGACCTTGTTAAATATATTGGGACTCTTGATGCGGAGCAGCAGAGTTCGTGGGTGGATTACCTCCCCTCTTTGGTGCATGCGTATAACAACAGCATACATAGTAGTTAATGTTGACATCCTCATCTGTTCCCTCGTCTGTGTTGAAGCACATCAGAGTAGCTGAATTGTGTATATCTCCTATTGAACTGAGCCATCTCCTGCTGTAACCCAGTACTGTGAGTACAAAATACAGAGTTAATGTTACATCTTCATCTGTTCTCTCGTCTGTGTTGAAGCACATCAGAGCAGCTGAATTGTGTATATCTTCTATTGAACTGAGCCATCTCCTGCTGTAACCCAGTACTGTGAGTACAAAATACAGAGTTTTTGTACTCACATCCTCATCTGTTCCCTCGTCTGTGTTGAAGCACATCAGAGTAGCTGAATTGTGTATATCTCCTATTGAACTGAGCCATCTCCTGCTGTAACCCAGTACTGTGAGTACAAAATACAGAGTTAATGTTGACATCCTCATCTGTCCTCTCGTCTGTGTTGAAGCACATCAGAGCAGCTGAATTGTGTATATCTCCTATTGAACTGAGCCATCTCCTGCCGTAACCCAGTCCTATGAGTACAGCATACAGAGTTAATGTTGTCATCTTCGTCTGTTTTCTCATCTGTGTTGAAGCACATCAGAGCTGCTGAACTGAGTATATCTTCTGTGGAATTGAGTCCATCGTCTGCTGTAACCCAGTACTGTGAGTACAAGATACAGAGTGAACATTGACACCTCCGTCTGTGTTGAAGCACATCAGAGCTGCTGAACTGAGTACACTTTCTGCCGTAATCCAGCCCTGTGAGTACAAAGTACAGAGTGAACGGTGACACCTCCGTCTGTGCTGAAGCACATCAGAGCTGCGGAACTGAGTATATCTTCTGTGGAATTGAGTCCCTCATCTGCTGTGATCCAGTCCTGTGAGTACAAAATACAGAGTGAACGTTGACACCTCCGTCTGTGTTGAAGCACATCAGAGCTGCTGAACTGAGTACACTTTCTGCCGTAATCCAGCCCTGTGAGTACAAAGTACAGAGTGAACGTTGACACCTCCGTCTATGCTGAAGCACATCAGAGCTGCGGAACTGAGTATATCTTCTGTGGAATTGAGTCCATCGTCTGCTGTAATCCAGCCCTGTGAGTACAAGATACAGAGTGAACGTTGACACCTCCGTCTGTGTTGAAGCACATCAGAGCTGCTGAACTGAGTATATCTTCTGTGGAATTGAGTCCATCGTCTGCTGTAATCCAGCCCTGTGAGTACAAGATACAGAGTGAACGTTGACACCTCCGTCTGTGTTGAAGCACATCAGAGCTGCTGAACTGAGTACACTTTCTGCCGTAATCCAGCCCTGTGAGTACAAAGTACAGAGTGAACGTTGACACCTCCGTCTGTGCTGAAGCACATCAGAGCTGCGGAACTGAGTATATCTTCTGTGAATTGAGTCCCTCATCTGCTGTGATCCAGTCCTGTGAGTACAAAATACAGAGTGAACGTTGACACCTCCGTCTGTGCTGAAGCACATCAGAGCTGCTGAACTGAGTCCACCTTCTGCCGTAATCCAGCCCTGTGAGTACAAAATACAGAGTGAACATTGAGACCTCCGTCTGTGCTGAAGCACATCAGAGCTGCTGAACTGGTCCACCCTCTGCCGTAATCCAGCCCTGTGAGTGCAAAGTACAGAGTGAACGTTGACACCTCCGTCTGTGCTGAAGCACACCAGAGCTGCTGAACTGAGTCCACCTTCTGCCGTAATCGAGCTTTGTGAGTACAAAGTACAGAGTGAACGTTGACACCTCCATCTGTGCTGGAGCACAGCAGAGCTGCTGAACTGAGTCCACCTTCTGTCGTAATCCCGTTTTGTGGAAGAGTACAGAGCCAACGTGTGGTAGAGACACACGGGAAGAGACTGCTTGATTTTAAGAGACATTCCTTTAATAAATAAAAGCTCTAATTGTATCCCCTGTTGTCTGGCCTCTTCTGTCTTGCGGGGTAGCTCCTCAAGGGGTGTGGTAGTTCGGGGGGGTTGGGTCGTTGGCTGGCTCCATAGCACCAACCCCTTGGCCTGTGACAATTGCATCATTTTACATATGCATGATTACTTATGCTATCACTTGTATGTGCTACTTCTTCCCCTGTGTTTTGATCAGGAGGAGATTCTGTAGTGCTCTTTCAGGAGATGTGTAATAGCGCCCCCTACCGTGGTATAACAGTGAAAACACGGAAAGCTGGAAATTCCAGTCAATAACGGGTAAAGAGTTAACAATAACAGCACTGTTGTGGAATACAGCAACATGATGTTGTTTTAGTTGTACATTTTCTCATCATTTACTCACAATCACATTATTTCAAACCTGACTTTATTTCTTCTTTGAAGCACAAACTTTCTGTGTCCATACAGTATGTGTGGTCCAAAACAGTGTTTGTCCCCGTTGACTTTCATTGTGACATGAAGGTTGGTAAATTATACCGTTTTAAAGGCACCGTTTTTGGTGAACTATCCCTTTATTTTTTCTATTTGCTATTGAAATGAATGCAGTAGCAATGGCATAATTAACTGTAAATGGACAACGTTATACTGCTCCATTTTGAATCATTTAGAAAGCCAAATCCCACAGAATAATAAAGAGTGAATCATTGTGGTGTTGGCACGCAATAGTCGGTGTGGAAAATATCACAATGATAATGCACATGGCCCACATGGGTTCATAGTAGTGGATGTAGGCTAATCCCACACATAATGCCTACAAGTCTGCTCGTGATGGCCTGCATTCACACCGCCTAGTGAAGACTCAGACAGTGGGCGGCTCGTGTGGGCGAATGGGCATATGACTGTAGTAAGACTGAGTTCAGTGAGCTTCACTACCACTGACAAGACAGAGCGGCCAGTGTGTGTAGGTGGGTTATGCTGTTACTGGCTCGCTCAGGAAAGAGTGTTAAAAGTGAAACATACACATATTGATCTGAGGACAGACAGAGCTGTATTTGTACTGAACATTTTCTGTCACATGGTGCATGTAATATTTGAGCTGTAGCTTTTCATGTCTGGCTTCATCTGGAATGAATCTTTTCAATTTGCAGAAGGACGCTTTGTGAGCACACTGTCAAAGGTGTGGATAAACGCAGTTATTTAAGTGCTAGTTTTGCTCAGCAGGATATCGTCGACACAAAAGAGAATGACATACAAAATTGTTTGTCGTTCAAAAGGGAAAAGAAAGAGAATCAATCTGAATTAAAGCCTAAGAATTGGGCTGTTTCTATGACAACCGAGACAATGCAGCGGATGTGCCCACATAAAATTCAAACTTCCTATTCAAGGTACAGAAGAATAGCATAATTTCACTCTTAAGATCACCCCTTGAGTAGGGGTATTCACTGTGCAGTACTGCCTATAAAAAGGTTGAACTAAAATAATGTCTGCCTCCTTATGTGGAATATAACATGTAATGAGGCTATTATGATTGGGTATGTTGTGCTCTCACATTTATACTAATTTCACTGTTTTCAGAATGGTTATGAATCACGGTGAACTATTTATCCAGTCTCTATATTACAATCAAGATAATCACAACAGCCACACTGTCTTTGGCATTTATGTCATCAGTCTTAATAGAAAGAGAATAAACCGCATGCTTTTAACTAAAGCTGAATGTCACTGAGTTAGGCTGAAGTTCTGTTCTGTGAATAATTTTTACTTTGATTAGCTATCCATTAAAGAGTAAATCTCTGACATATTTTGATGAAAAAGTGCCATACAAGTATGGCCATAAAGTTAAGGGTCACACTTTAGAATAGGGTCCAATTCTCACTATTAACTATGACTTTTTCCTCAATAAACTCCTATTACTGCTTATCAATAGTTGTTAAATTTAGGTATTGGGCAGGATTAAATGATGTAGAAAATGATCATGCAGAATAAGGCATTGATGTGCTTTATAAGTACTAGGGCCTATAAACAGCCAAACCTCTAGTAAAATGCATGTTAATATGCAACTGGTTAATAGTGAGAATTGGACCCTAAACTGTGTTACCAAGTTAAGCGTTAATATGTACATCTGCTGGCTAACACAAAATAGAGACAGACAGGGTGATGATCCGCAGTGTTATTTTAGTATTATAGTACCAATCAGAATGAAGTATTCCAGAGAGCTGTGTAATAGTAAAAAAACAACTTTCAAAGACTGTATGAATGTTATAAAGTAGGTACGGTTGCTGTAGGCGGTATAACTGTTATACAGTCAACCCTTCTGTTCAACATGCTGGCATTTAGAGATCTTGACAAAGACAGACCATCTGATATGTAAAGCATGCTGCATTCTCCACAGTGTAAAAATCACTTTAATGGTGTTAGCATGGCCAGGCACCATTTTCACTGAGCAGCAACTAGCCAACATCATAATGCAATAACAGAAAGGTCTATTCTATTAGCCCCAAGTCTGTAGCTTTCTTTGAGAGATAACTAGGGCCATTAGCTGGCAGGCATTTTTAAGCAACAGGACCTCTTTCTGAAAATAGCAAATTACGCGGCCATCTAAATCACAGTAAATGCCAACTACAATCTGATCATTTTAATGACAAAGTCTGCAGTGTTGTTATGACACAAATAATAGCCTAATAGAGGTGCACATACTGAAGACCAGGCTGACGAGACAAGAACATTTTATTTTATTTTTAAAACAGGGAAAAGGAAATTACAAACCAATGCAGAGGTTCATAGTCATGGCTGCTCATAATGTCCCTCAAAGTCTGTAATACCTCATACAACCAACCGTTAGACTGTAATTCATACAACCATCTAAAACTCTGATTCTTGAAACTTTGGCAAAAACATGTCCCACTAAGAAAAGTGCTAATTCTGTTGGAAATCAATAACATTTTCACGAATAAAAAGAATCAATGTTATAATCAGGGGGTCCTTTGCACATATGTAAGGTTCTTTTAAAGGTTTATTTTTTATTTTTTTATTAATTTAATGATATGCTGGCCGGTTGCCTACAAAATCAGTTGTCCTTGGATAGGAGATAATCATTTTAACTTGATTAAAAATTAAAAAGTAATAATTGAATTGAATAATATCTTTACCACATGAAAGAGTACATTGTAATATGTATTAAAAACTACAAACAGTGAGTTTTGAACAATATTTCATATTATTTCATGGTTGCTCAAAATGTGTCCCACATATTCGTCACCACCGTCAGATATTTATAAAAAGCAATAAAATCAAGCAACTAAAAGGTCAACTACACTCCTGAGGACCCCATTTTCAAACCTTCAGCTCTACTGCATGCTTCAAGATCCTCAAGCTCTCCTAAGTTTTCTATTTTCTCTTAAACTTGTTCATATTTTTGGACACTGCTACTGTCACAACCATAACATGTCAACACCGTCTCTTTTGTATAAAAAATATTAGATTGGATTATGACATAAATGTATACTTTTTAAGAAGAGGTCTGAAGTAGCTAGCAACAGAGGGTAAACAAGATGGCTAATGTGAACAACTCATGCATATCATGTGAAAGAGTAGCTTTTTGTCACCACCGTCAGACGTCACCACCGTCAGGTTTTCTGTCTGACGGTGGTGACGTACAGTCTGATGGTGGTGACAAAAACCTCCAAATGGTCCTCAACAAAGGCTAGAATATAATTGTTGATCACAATAACTACCAATATGACCTGTAATGTGTCATTAACCTTTTTTATATTTTTATTTACATAATTCTACCTATATTTCTTCCATACAGGCCTACACTGCATGCTACTATTAAGCAATATAGCGCGAGTGATAGTGAGGATATCCATGAGCATCCTCATGAACACGAGTGCTATATTGCTTTTATATAGCAGTTCAACTTGCATCTTAACACGTTTAAAGCAATTAAATTGTGTTTTCTAACGTTCATTTAGATTTTCGCCTGCACTAAAAATTAGCTCCAAACAACCAGCTTGGTTGCTCCGAACATTCCAATTTCAAAAACAATGAAGTTGTGCATTGCGCAGTTTAAAGCGAAAGGTGGAGTGATTATCAGCTGTGAAGATTATGGTCGAGTGAGGATGTGCATGGATATCCTCACTCATTGGGGTACTTTTATTAATGATAGCCTATTGCTAATTGAACCCATATATTTCTTGTTGAATGTTTGCCACAGTGCTCACAATTGTTGTTATCTGTTCTTTACGTCCAACAGTTTACAGTCCAGTTTTCAGAAGAACACTAGATGACAGTTTAATATTTTGTCAGTGATGCATTGTACATTATTCCTACTGGTAATGACTTTATTTTTTACTATGATGATTTAATTTTTGATGATATGGGGATGGGGTACTTTTAATAATGATATTGCTTAATTGTACTTGACAAACGTTTATCTCAGTGCTCAGGATTGTTATTTTTTGGACCAAATAGTTAAATAAAGTTGTTAAGCAAGAAGCCATTGACTTGAGTGGTATAAAGTTTGGAATTATATGTTGTAATGAGGCCACTGTCACCACCGTCAGATTAGTGTCACCACCGTCAGTTCTAAAGTCACCACCGTCAGAGGGAGTTTTATTTGTTTAAAATGAATATGCATACAATATGTTTCTTTAGTGCTGTTGAGTTATTAAAGTAATAGCCTCTTTTAATACAAAAATATGTTTGTTAAATAAAAACATATTACTTTTTGTCTTTAGGCTTAAAGTAAATGTTGTATGATGTTAGATCTTTTAAGGGAGTACACGTGAAACAGTATAAAAAAATGAACAAAAGTGAATATTCAACATTTAACAGCATATATGTGTACTAAGAATGCCAGATAATGATTTTAAAACTCTAAATACATATTAGACCAAATAAATAAAAAATAATTAGCTTTTTATTGAGTCTGACGGTGTTGACAAAAACAAAGTAATAACTGAAAAACTCCTAGTTTATGAAAAAAATACAAAATGAGGAGGTTGCACCGGTACATTGCTGAACAGCCAAGACCTTGGTCTATAATGATATACCTTCAGATTTTGTAAATTAACTAACTTTTTATTTTCAAAATTAAAACCTGTTTTATCCAAATTCCCAAGAATCAGTGAAAATCTTTTGAAAAATTAGTGCTTTTAATTTCGCTTTAACAGGTGGCTGCCAGAGTAAAAGCTCTTGCCCTCTTAAAAAAAAAAAAACTTCAAACATAGCTGGGAGTTTGGGAATTAACGTTTGTAATCAGCTGTACTGGTAGTTTATAACACCTTCATTTGTAACGTGGAGTAGGCTATTTTCTGTGATTGTGCAAGACTTCCGATTCATCAGCCACTATAATAACTAAGAATAACAAAGTGCAGTAAACTGTCTTTTTTTTTTTTTGCTACAAATCAGTGTTTATAATTACGGCAATACATTAATATTATTTGGAAAGAAATACCAGTTTAAAGCAGCATAACTAAAATGACACAGAAAGCTGAACACATTCAATAGCTGCGCCTGCGCTTACGTTAAAAATAACTTGGATAAAACAACAAGTTTAATAAACATGATATAAATATTGAGGAACTTACATTTAGACACATTTAAGTTAGTTTGTGTATTGTTGCTCGGCCAATATAGCTCAAAGCGATGCCACAGCAGAATGATTTTTTTTTTGTATGAACAAATAATTTTATGCAAGTCGGTTAAAGGGGTCATAATGGTTCTAAAAATAACATTATTTTGTGTATTTGCTTTAATGCAATGTGTTTACGCGGTATTACTGAAACGCGTTGATTTTTACAAAGCTCATCGTTCTGAAAAGCACGGTGTGCTCTGATTGGCCAGTGATCCCATGCATTGTGATTGGCCCAAAAACCTTAAGCATGTGACAAATGTCATTCACCTTACCATATTTGGAACTGCAGCTCCCAAAGCAATAATGACAGGTGATAATGTCAGTAAAATGGAGATGGACAAGCTGATCGATCAACTTTGCCAGTGCGACTGGACCAGATTGTATCAGATTGGTAAGGCTTTATTTCATTTGGGACATAATTACGGATTATAATGATTTATACTATATATAGTATATAGTCTTATATATAGTCTTTTTACGGATTGCGCTATGGGTGTGAGAACACTATGTAATCATAAAACTATGTCTGCATTTGTGATCGTAGAAATGACAAGCAAGCGCTACTCTATACTGCTCAATACTCGCATTTGAGTAGTCAGTAGAAAATACTTAAAATATGGGGAAAAAAAAAACACTTACAGGATGTGTCTGTGAGTCAGAAGTGCCAGAATGTACATGCAAAGATGGAATTGTTCCAGTTTTTATTATAAGCCTTTGTGCACAGCTGGCCTATACTCTCCCAGGTTCTGGAAACAGTCCTCCGAAAAATGTGCAGCACACAGTAGAACATCTTATTTGTATTGTTCTGGAACAGTGTTTAAATAAAGCTTAAGCACTAATAGGCTATACGTGCACAAGCGTAGTTTCGAACTTCCGCCATTGTCAGAAGTCGGCATATCAGTTTCCGGTTGCACGAAAAAAAGAGTTCTTAAACACATCTAAGTTTCTAAGAACTGAAGGTGGATCTAACGCCTGTTTCACACATACTCACATAACTGATCCATACATAAGGTACAAAAGTACATAAGGTACTTTTTTTTGCACTCGCAAAGTACTTATTTTGAATAATTACTTACTTTTGAAAGAGCTAAAAAAGTATGTTATACAGTATGAATGTGTGTAGTAGTACTAATGTAATCCGGCCTTATGTTGTCATTGTCATGTGACATACCGGCGTTTGCATCTCTTTATTGCCATTCACCAAACCTCTCCGTGGCCTTATGGGATAGTAAAGTGTCCATTATGTACACTTCAGAATTTCACCGGAACTACTTTTTTGCCTACTCTTTTATTTTTTAACCTGGTTGGTGAATTCGGTCATACTTCTTTTGTTTTATAATGTTCGTTTTCTTATGTTGTCTTATTCGGTTTCACCTACTATATAATAGGGAAGTATGCGATTTCAGACACAGCCAAAGTTACAGGTCCTGAGTGAATCAGTATTTTTTTAATTGGTTGATTACATGAATCACTTACTGGCGTTATGATTGAAAAAGAAAAATGTAGGATCGTAACTGGTTGTTGCACAATGACAGTTCCTTACTTCCTAAATGATTAACCTTTCTAAAATTGGTAAGACAGAGCTCTAAATCTACACAATACAAGTCCTTGACTTGCAGAAAAAGCTATCAGAAGACTGTCATGTAAATTCCTCACTATACTGCTCCTGCTAAATGGCAACAATTATAAAACCTGTGAACATGGAGAGGGGTTGAACTGTGAATCTCATAGACTGCCATCTGAAGATGCCCTCACACCACATAGGCTATATTTTTTTTTATATCTTTATTTAACCAGGAGGTCCCATTTGTCAGGGTTTGTGCAGGTGCTGAAGACGAGGACACGGAATTTCCATATAATAGGTTTAATAAACAAAATGAAACTTCCAAAAATGAAACAAGAACAAAACTCCAGGAAATCAGGATTTACACACAACCACACATGGACGACGATCGACAAACACTCAGGGAAAACACAGGGCTTAAATATACAAGGAATAATTGGATAATTAACAGAACACAGGTGATGAAACTGAACACAAACGAGGAGCGGGAAAACTTAACAGGACTAAACCAAAAACCACAAAGACAGGGGAAACCAAGATCTCAAAACAATAACAGAACACATCAAAATGTGACAGTACCTCCCCCCTCCCCGAAGGCGCGTCCTCGCGCCGTATAACATCCAAAGGGGTGGGAGGGTGGGCGCCCTGGAGGCTGACGAGGGCATGGTGCAGGTCCAGGAAGCCTCCAGGGCGGAGCAGGCTGTGGGCGTGGGCACGACGGTGCAGGCTGTGGGCGTGGCCACGACGGTGCAGGCTGTGGGCATGGCCAAGGCGGAGCTGTGGGACCCTCGGGCGTCCAGGGCGGTGCTGTGTGACCCTCGGGCGTCCAAGGCGGAGCTGTGGGACCCTCGGGCGTCCAGGGCGGTGCTGGCTCTTCAGGTGGCCACGGCGGTGAAGACCCTTCAGGTGGCCGTGGTGGTGAAGACCCTTCAGGTGGCCATGGCGGTGCAGACCCTTCAGGTGGCCATGGCGGTGCAGACCCTTCAGGTGGCCATGGCGGTGCAGACCCTTCAGGTGGCCATGGCGGTGCAGACCCTTCAGGTGGCCATGGCGGTGCAGACCCTTCAGGTGGCCATGGCGGTGAAGACCCTTCGGGTGGCCATGGCGGTATAGACCCTTCAGGTGGCCATGGCGGTGTTCTCTTTTCGGGCCTCCGTGGATCTTTGGCCGGCCACGGCGAAGGCGTATGGCCCCCCCCAAAATTTTCTTGGGGAGGACAGGCTCATGATCGGGAACTGACTTGACATCAACGGGCGCTGGGTCAACGGGTTCTGGGTCAACGGGCTCTGGGTCTGGGTCAACGGGCTCTGGGTCTGGTCAACGGGCTCTGGGTCTGGCGCTGGGTCAACGGGCTCTGGCTCTGGCGCTGGGTCAACGGGCTCTGGCTCTGGCGCTGGGTCAACGGGCTCTGGCTCTGGCGCTGGGTCAACGGGCTCTGGCTCTGGCTCTGGCTCTGGGTCAACGGGCTCTGGCTCTGGGTCAACGGGCTCTGGCTCTGGGTCTGGGTCAACGGGCTCTGGCTCTGGGTCAACGGGCTCTGGCACTGGCTCTGGGTCAACGGGCTCTGGCTCTGGCTCTGGGTCAACGGGCTCTGGCTCTGGCTCTGGCTCTGGGTCAACGGGCTCTGGCTCTGGGTCAACGGGCTCTGGCTCTGGGTCAACGGGCTCTGGCTCTGGGTCAACGGCTTGGCTCTGGTCACGGGCTCTGGCTCTGGGTCAACGGGCTCTGGCTCTGGCGCTGGGTCAACGGGCTCTGGCTCTGGCTCTGGGTCAACGGCTCCGTGCTGGATGGGACCAGCATATCAGGAAACTCTGGGCTGGACGGGACCAGCATATCAGGAAACTCGGGGCTGGACGGGACCAGCATATCAGAACCGCCGACCGCATATCAGAACTCGGGGCTGGACGGGACCAGGCATATCAGGACTCGGGGCTCAGGCTCTGCGGGCAGGCGACAGGCCAGGCTGGCTGGTCTCTGGCGGGACGGCTCTGGCGGGACAGCCAGCTGGCGCTCTGGGACGGTCTCATGGCAGGAAGAGCTCTGGGAGGTCATCAATGGACATGGGCAGGCAGGGGCTTGGCGGTTGCTGATGGAACCAGTGGTGCAGGCTTGGGTGGGCAGACGATGGGCTCTGGTGGGAGCGTGCAGGTGATGGGCTCAGGCGTTGGCGTGCAGGTGATGGGCTCTTGCTCTGGCTGGCCGTGGAGATCGGGCTGGATGTCTCCCACGGTGAGTGAGGAACCACACACCCACAGTGTACGGGCAATGAACTTAACTAAAGGGAGGTGGAGATCTCCCAATAACAGTATCTGGGCGAGGGTATCGTCCATCCCACTCCAAAACTCATGTGTTAGGGACTCCTCGTCCCAATTAGAGTCCCGGAAAAGATGGAGATATATCTCCGCATAATTCTCCAGAGACCGGCCGTCTTGTGGGACACAGAGTTCGTAGTTCATCCCCTTTTTTTTTTTGTTAAGGTCGATCGTTCTGTCAGGGTTTGTGCAGGTGCTGAAGACGAGGACACGGAATTTCCATATAATAGGTTTAATAAACAAAATGAAACTTCCAAAAATGAAACAAGAACAAAACTCCAGGAAATCAGGATTTACACACAACCACACATGGACGACGATCGACAAACACTCAGGGAAAACACAGGGCTTAAATATACAAGGAATAATTGGATAATTAACAGAACACAGGTGATGAAACTGAACACAAACGAGGAGCGGGAAAACTTAACAGGACTAAACCAAAAACCACAAAGACAGGGGAAACCAAGATCTCAAAACAATAACAGAACACATCAAAACGTGACACCATTGAGATTCAGAATCTCTTTTACAAGAGAGACCTGGCCAAGGTAGCATTCAAATCACAACAAAATCATACATAACAAACATCAAATTACATTTTCATGACAAAAGAAGTACAAAAAGAACACAATGAGACTTAAGAAAAACAAGAACATGTCTCCATCACAACACTCTTTACAGTAGTTTTAAAATCATTAATGGACATACGAGTTTCTAACCTTAGCTCTTTTTGTAGATTATTCCACCCCCAAGGTGCTAAATAAGAGAAAGCAGTTCTTCCCAATTCGGTTGTAACTCGTGGCACGTTAAAAAACAACCACTTTTAGGAGCGTAGCCGATAGGTATCGGAGCACACAGAGAGGAGGTTACAGACATACAGTGGAAGTTTGCCAAGTATAGCTTTATAAATAAAGATATACCAGTGCTGTTGTCTACGAATTTTAAGTGATGTCAAACCAACTAAATCATAAAGAATGCAGTGATGGGTAAGGGACTTTGTATTTGTAATGAATCGTAGTGATGCATGGTAAACTGAATCAACATGACGCAAGATGGAAGATGCAGCATGCATGTAAAATATATCTCCATAATCAATTACAGACAGAAAAGTAGCTTCCACAAGTTTCTTCTTAGCACTAAAAGTAAAACAAGATTTGTTTCTGAAATAGAAGCCGAGCTTGACTTTAAGTTTCTTGACTAAAGCAGTAATATGTTCATGGAAGATGAGCTTATCATCTATCCATATCCCCAAGTAATTGTATGAAGACATCCCATCTAAGGACAAAAGGCCACAGTTGTCAAGTAGCTGTGCTCGAGCTTTTGAGAAGACCAAAAAATTGTTTTCTGTGTATTTCAAACCAGTTTTAGACTCAGTAATGTGTTTTGCAATGCCTGAAATGCAGTCTGAAGTTCCTGCACTGCTACTGAAATGGTGGAAGCCCAGGTGTAAACCACTGTATCATCAGCGTATAAATGTAATTTGGCTTGAACATCTCTATCCAAATCATTTATAAAAATTGAAAACAGAATGGGTCCTAAGATTGATCCTTGAGGGACACCTTTAGTTATCTCAAGAAAATCAGATTTTTAACCTTCAGCATACACACATTGAGTACGATCTACAAAATAATTTTGGAACCATGCAATGGCCTTCTCACCTAAACCAACTGAACATAGTTTGGTCAATAACAATTCATGATCAACTGAATCAAATGCCTTAGAAAGATTAATAAATAATGCTGCAGAGTGTTGGTTCTTATCTAAGGCCCCAATAATATTGGGCCCCAATAATAGCATTTGTCACTAATGTAGCAGCAGTAATAGTGCTATGGCCACTTCTGAACTCTGTCTGAAAATTATTTAAAATGTTTTTGTCAGCTAAATACTGTTTTAACTGTACATTCACAAATGATTCCAAGATCTTTGACAGAACAGAGAGTTTTGATATTGGACGGTATTATTCAATCCTGATGGGTCTCCACCTTTATGTAAAGGGAGGACATAGACTGCCTTCCAACTTTTGGGAATGGAGTTGGAAAGAAGACTCAAATTAAAAATATTGCGCTATGGGCTCAGCAATAATATCAGCTGGCACTCTTAACAGAAAGGGATCCAGATTATTTGTACCTGCTGACTTTTTGTGATCAATGTCTCTGAGGGCTTTATGCACTTCTGACACTGAAATTGGTTTAAAATTAAAGAATTCCCGATTTACATTTACATTTTCAGATGCTGACCAGGACATGGGACAGATTTATTTACGGTTTGATTAAATATAAATCCAGCCTGAATAAAGTGTTTATTAAACTGATTGACTATGACTGCTTTGTCTTTTATTTCATCTGAACCAATGATAATCTGTTCAGGGAGGTTTGAGGTCACACATGCACCCGACAAAGATTTAACTGATTTCCAAAACTTTAAAGGGTTGTTTAAGTTTTCTGTGATTGACTTCAAATAAAACTCAGATTTGGACTTTCTAATCATCAAAGTACACTTGTTTCTTACAGTTCTAAATGCAGTCCAATCAGCAGAAGAGTTGGAGAATCTACTAATGATGATCTTGTATTAAAAACTGGCACATTTCTATAGTTGCCATGCAAATTCAATGTTCATTCAGTGCAAGGTTAGTGTCAGCATTGTGTGTAGTTCAGTGGTTGTGTAACACAATACAATTTAAACTATATTTATGATTAGGAACCAGAACTCCTACAGTGTGCAAATGCCAGTAATGAGTTGTATCACTGCTGCCCGGTAAGACGGTTAAATTTAGATCTGGTATTCTTGTAGTTGCGAAGTCTAACAGTCTGGAAACTCAAATGTACATGGCTCGCAGCATGTCGCAGATTAAATTTCTCATGTGCCTGACTAATGCAGAACTGACAGAACAGAAAATGTGTTCCTGTTCTCCACAAACTTGTTAAATATGATAAGAAAAACATAAGTGGAGAAATCGGAAATCCAGCCTGAAGTTATTGTAATATTTATTGTTTTAATATCTGTTAAAATGTATTTATTTATTTACATCTTTTGCATTTAAAACAATCTGTAAAGTGAAATACCTAATGTGACAAAAAGAGTCTTCCAACAGAGATTATATTTGTTTGGACCAACAGAGGGTGCTATCAATTTCCTAACTGTACTAATTACTTGTTCACACTAGACTAGTAAGGCCATTGAAAACTGGACCAAGTTAATCACCATGGATTAATCAGATATCATCATGTTGGCATGTGTTTCGTGCTGTTTTTTAAACATGGTCTAAAAACGTGGTGCTCATGGCGCGAGATGCTAATAAAAAACAAAAACATTTACAGTAGTTAATCACAGTATTACACTTGACAATGAATTCATAGATAATAACATTAAAAATGTAATTGATATTCTGAAATAGAAATGTCAGTTTTCAGTTCAGAAATCGGAATATGTACAGCTCAATTATATTGCTACCTATGCGTACAGTAAGTATTAAAAAAACAGTAACAAAAAGTGACATGAATTCCTGCCAACAACAGTCATGCAAAAAGTGCACCTAACAAATGTGAAAACAGTATGTTTGACAGTGTGGAAGTGACAGATGTAAGCACAGTGTGTTCCCAAAGAATAACACTATTATTGGGTAATGAAAATGTGAATGTTGAAGAGGACAACTGGAAGAATACGCCACACTACAGGGTAGGGTGATCGGATTCTGAATCACTGACTAAATTGGATTTCATGCTTGTCCCTCTCCAAAAAGCTCCACAGGAGATTGCACTCAATGTGTTGAGATTAAATTTGCATCGGATAAAGAAAATTACAGGTTTTTCTGGTTGAAGAAGGCCTCTTCGATTTAGATGGCTAACCTTCATTCACCTTTTCCAATCTCAGCTGCGGTAAACAGGACAGGTCAACAGGCAGAAGTGGAGAGAGGCTAAGTGGCAGAGGTCCTATTAAATGAATCAGGCAGACGAACACTTGGCTCATTTTGGATAGATTAAAAAGGATTATAAATAGAAAGATTCAGAGTGTTGCTAATATTGAATCCTGCCTGTGTGTGTGCTGAAACTGGCAGGAGCAAGGATGGTCAATCTCTTATGCTGGCCAGTGGCATCACTTTCAGGTCACCAGTCCCTGCCTCAACATGTGTAAACAGCAAACGATAAGAGCTGCCGATGCGCTGTGAACATTATGTTGTCTGGAAAAGCAGTGAAGAGTGAAGAGACAGTTAACAGAAAGAGGACAGTGTCCAGCTTTGGAAATGACGAATATTTTCCACAAAGTCATTTTCACCAAACCAACAGCATCATGAGTAGCTACTTCATCACCCAAAAACTTGTTTATACGTCTCACATAGAGTTCACGTCTGCACTCTTCCTGGCCAAGAATAGAAACATCTGACATTTGGCAAATCACCACAGGACTCGTACAGAAAGACAGATATTTTCAACCCAGTCTCATTGGAAAAGCATTTTCTGCAGAATTATTACAACTTTATTGTCAACCAAGGTTGAAATTTAACTTTGATTACACCAGCAATCAAAAACAAAAAACACATGCTATACAACACAAAAGATAATATAATCAATCAATCAACATCAATCAATCAATCAATCAATCAATCAATCAATCAATCAATCAATCAATCAATCAATCAATCAATCAATCAATCAATCAATCAATCAATCAATCAATCAATCAATCAATCAATCAACTTTGGTAGTTGTACTGTATAGCAGTTTTGAAATGAATAATTTGATATCTCTTTTTGGAAATAACGTACCACTTGACCCTCCACTAAATCTAGTCAATAGTTAACAGAAGCAGTGAATTGTATGTATAGGTATATTTTTTGGACTGAGTTTTGCAAAAATGTAGATAGTCTTTACAATGAGCATTTATTTTCTCTTTTATAATGTACATACCAACAGAGGTTAAAAGCAAAAGCTCACAGTTACAGCTTGTTGATAGTTTAATCTGCCGTTATCCAGCTGTACCGATCTGATCCTAAGAGAACTAAAACAAGGCCAGAGAATCTAAATATAGTTCCTGCCATTCACAGTATTATTAGGCTTGACCTACGAATGACTCAGGCTTTTTTGTAAATATTCTTTTGGGCTGCTGCCATTCAAAAACACACAACCATGACCATTCATATCCCTCATGGGGTTGCTAGTAAAATAATGTTTTGACAGTTCCAAAAGCAATTCATGCTTTGTCATATTTGCGCAAATGTTTTATTTTAAGATTACATCAGGGAACATCTTGAAAACGTCTGTATTGGGAACTTTACTTGAAGGTAAATAATCAGCATGTTGTTTTTGGACATCACAAGTCTCCCTTTCAATTTCAAAGGATGAACAACCCTGGATGTGATATTATGATCCTACGCTTTAATCGCCGAAAACTCATGAAAGAGACATGGAAGAATATACTGTTTATCTGCTGCCTGTGAATTATTGCCTCATG
Source organism: Chrosomus eos (assembly GCA_036326025.1). Classification (NCBI taxonomy): domain Eukaryota; kingdom Metazoa; phylum Chordata; class Actinopteri; order Cypriniformes; family Leuciscidae; genus Chrosomus; species Chrosomus eos. The sequence continues at coordinate 33,156,637 of CM070818.1, forward strand.
GCAAGAATCAGCAGCAACATGACAGGAATTGCATGGGGCAATGTGACACGCGTTCCGATATTTTAAAAAAGCAGCTAAGGCTGGGGACAATACAACAATGAGAGCTATACATTCAATGCCAAACAGACTTCATTTACAGTCGTAGCGGGAAGGCTGATGTTTGGCGTCACTCAGCGGCATGTCTATTTTTGGCGCACTGAATGTCTATATATAGCATACTTGTAAGGTCATCTGGGTCACGTTCACCAGTGTCATCTCACCATAAAAAGGATATGGCTGGCTAAAAGGGATTGTGGTTAATCTTTCTGTCTTACTAAATGTGAAACAGTTTTAGGCTGGTTATTATCCCAGGGGATGGAATTATTATTATCCATCTCTAAAACCTGAAGATGGGCTAAAAAAAACCATGAATGTGGTTAAGCCCTATTTTGCTTTCTCAATGGCATTCTATCGTCTTCTCTATTTATAGGAGTGACCAAACAAAGCTTGTTTATTTCAGTTAAACAAAATCAATAATACAGCATACAAAAAAAGCATAAATCCAAATGTTTTAATCACCACTACCGTGTTTATGATTGCAAACAAGACATTCTAACTGGATTGGATTAAAATAACAGAAATATATAGAAATTAAATTTCAAAATTCTGTAACCAAAATCATGAGGTAGTTGTCAATTCACCAAAAACTCTCAATGTCAAATTAGCTGCTTCCATTATTATAGACTATACATCATTATTATATTTAAAGTTATTGTTGTCCCTGATTCAAGGGAGTGCAGATTTTTTCCCTCAATGTATATAAGTGACCAAACAGGTTGTTTTCTAATTGTCTTTATTTCAGTTCATTGATCACACAACTCGGCGGGAAAACAAAATTAATATTTATCAATAATAATTATATTAAAATGATGTTAAAATAAAATCAATTATTTTTAATCACTACTAATTATAATAGATTATGATTGCAAAAAAAGATAACACAACTACATAGCATAAAACAAATAAATAACATAGAAATATCTCATGTAGACAATTATTGAATGCTTCACAGTGGTACTAATATTTGTTTGCCTAATATGGTTTATACTTTGCTAAAACCACAAAAAAAGTAAGCAAATTGTTCTTTAAAACAAAGAAATCCCTCAATGAGCTGATGTTAGTTTCAAGAGTGTAGTGACCAAAGCTCAGGTGTTAGAGAGAGACTTTAAGTGGCACTCGTTCCTGGGAGTCTTTGTTTGGTGGCGTTGAATTCTGGTAGGACAGCCTCACAAATATAACAATAAGTATAACGCCTGTAAACAAGAACATAAAATGTGATTGCATGAACCGCAAATTGTTTTATCCTCTTCAGTTTCCAATCATTTTAGGATGTTTTGAATGAGCTGTGTTCGTGTCTCACCAATAAATCCCAGAGTCCCAAGCAGGATGCCCACAGTTGACTGAATAGTGGGCATGCCCTGAAGCTGTTTTGGTGCAGTTCTACAGTTCCCCCTCACGTTGCACGGGCAAACCGTCACTGTGTGAGAGACAATGACCATTGAGCTCTTTTTTTTAAATGCATTAGAAGGGGCAATGGTTGCACACAGGGAAATGGGACATATTTATGGAGCACTAGGTGAGGGTGATTGCATTGGAGAGGTCTCGTGGGAAACTAGAATGTGAGTCAGACAAGATGAGAGCATGAGAGAGAGAGAGAGAGAGAGAGGAGAGAGAGAGAGAGAGAGAGAGAGAGAGAGAGAGAGAGAGAGAGAGAGAGAGAGAGAGAGAGAGAGAGAGAGAGAGAGAGAGAGAGAGAGAGAGAGAGAGAGAGAGAGAGAGAGAGAGAGAGAGGTGCCATTGCCCTGTGGCCATGCTATGCATCACTGGAGACTGTGTGAACAAGATGTTTCAGGTGAGAATCTATTAAACCAATGGATGTGAATGCATGACAAAGGAGACACAAAAACACACAGCATTTGTTCTCAACCTTTGTTGATTTGCATTTGTTCTCAACTGGAAGAGTAGATAATAGATTAATTTAACAATTTATTTTGTGATTCCTTGAGATTCAAGATTCTGTGGTTTTCAATGAAAATAATAGTTATTGAGGGGAAATAACTATTCAAATAAATACAATAAATAACTAAAAAACCCTAAAAATATTATTTTTATTTGTGTTTTTTTTTGTATTTTTAGCGTTTGCATTTTTTAATTAGAATTTTAATCATTAAATTTTAATTTATTTTTAATAAGTCATCCTGTGGCCCCTTGAGAACCGCTGACTTAGAGGCCACATGCACACTGTAAAAAAGTCAAAGATTGTATTTGATGAATATGAATGAATCCAACATGTTCTTTTTTCCCCCAAGTGGTAACATCGAAGTCACTACACCAACTGGTTTTATTTATTTTTTAATCAACATGTATGTATGTTTTATTTATTTTTAAATAAATTAAATTAAATTATGAAGTAGAAATTGTACACTCTATTATTATAAATTGCACACTAATATTGTGCATGTACTACATATTTTACAGTGTCCCTTCCAGAGAAAATGTAAAAGAATGCAAACTGTCTAAAATGTTAAAATGTCTAAACAGACATCAATTAAACAAGAACAAAAAGTCTCACCTATTCCTCACATTCTTACATCAGTGAGCTTTATGAGGAACAAGACTACATTATTACAGATACTGACTACATTAGAGCTAAATTGTTTCACAACAATCCTCTGACTGAACAGTAATTAAGCTCATTTGTACATTTAAATGACACAAATGATGTGAATGCTTGTTTATCATTGAAGTGGCTGAATTGCGTTTTTATGTGTCGGGGGAAAAACTGTTAGAGATCTAAAATTAAACAAGCCCATTTGTGACCTCCAATGAATATTATAGTCTCCAGTGAGCCCATTGTGTTCAGACAGCTGATAAATGCAAAGCATGAATGTAATCAAATGACGTACATGATTTCCGTCTTTATGCAAACATGCTGTCTTCATTCATTCAGTTTTATTTTAGTCCATGTATGTTACCTGGTAGATTGATGAATGTGCTTCTGGGAGGAGAGCTGCTGTCTGAGATGGTGAAAGGTACAATATAAACCTCTGGAGGCAGGTACGGGACATTTAAAGACAGGTTAGTGTGAGTGTCTGTGGAAACAATAGAATTTCAGCTTACATTTCTATAGGGTGTTTATCATCCACTTTATCATCCACTTTAGACATTCTTACTACAAGTAACTTTGCAACTACATGTCAACTAACAGCCATTAGAGTCTCAATAGACTGTCGTCTTAGACGTTAATTTGATGTTCTCCTCTCTACTGACTATAAGTAACTATAAGATGTCATGTCAACTTATTCTACTAACCCTAACCTAACAGTCTACTAATACTCTAATGAGAGTTAGTTGACATGTTGTTGCAAATTAATCAAGCGTAGCGTCGGTTCTGGCAGGTCAAGTTAGTCAAGCTCGCATCAGCTGACTCTCAGCTGATCCACGTCTACCTATAGGAATACAACGCCTATCAAAGCAATCATATAAGCTCCTTCAGTATTTTCAGCAGCTACCGCGTTTCTCAGGAGCGAATTACCCTCCCCCATCCCCAGCTCCTCCTGTCTCCAGTCAGGATTTGGCATTCTGATTCCCCTCTGAATCAGACAAAATTTTTGAAATATGTTGTACATTAAACTATTGAATAAATTATATCTGCAAAAATATTGATGTTGAATATTGAACAAACATATTAGCAATGTGCCAAAACATGTTGGCAACATGCTAAAAATTATAGAAACATCTTAAAACATGATAGGAGCAAACGTACATGCTAGCAACATGCTAAACATAGCCTATTAGCTACATTTTTAAATATACCTATTGTCTATTAATGTAAAATGTAAAACATTCTAGTAGAGATGCACCGATTGATCGGCTGGTGACCGGAATTGGCCGATTTTCACGTGATCAGCCATGATTGGCGACCGGCCGGTTAGTCTGACATATGCCAATTTTATGCCGGTCAAATGCCCTCGGGCGCCGCATGATTAACATCGCAACATCAGCATCACACCTGCACACGGAACACACATGTAGGAAAACTCGTCAATTAAGACTATTTTTGCTGCACTGCACGCGCTCAATTAAAGTGAAATCTTTTTATGGACCAAATAAATATGATTTCACACAAAAAGTGCCCAAAATACACAGAATTTGCATGTCTGGTGTGTTTTAACAAGAACTGGAGTAGGCTATGTCAGAAAAGAATTTTTTTTTTTTTTTTGTTGGATATGGGATGTGAAAAGGAGGAAATTGTTCTTCCATAACACTGCACTTTAGATGTGTGTGAATTTCCCACACCAGGAGTAATTTATATAGTTCTTTTTTATAGCGATTACTGTTAAAAAAAATTCTACTAAAGAAAAGAGAGAAAATAAATATTTGTGTGTGCTGTAAAGTGGTTAGAAAAAATGAAATTGGAATCAGCTAAAATCGGTATCGGCAGGTCAAACTCTAAAAAATCGGAAATCGGAATCGGCCTAGAAAATTGGTGCATCTCTCTACATTCTAGCAACATGCTAAATCATAATATCAATGTCTAGCTAGCTAGTTGTAGACTATAACCATCTTTATAATCATCAAACTTTAAACTTTTAGATAAGGCTTTCTAACCCTTATAATAACAATAAATTAATTAGGTGACCCGACATAATGCTGCTGAGTAAATCTTATGGAAAAACTCCTGACTGGGCCTAATCAGGACTTGGCTATGTGACGCAGAAGCATGAACTCAGTCCAGTAAACAAGGGGATGTTATCAGTCTCTGCTCACTCTTATCAATGGTCCAAGAAGCCCCACTAGTGTCCTTTGACACCAGTCCTTTAATGTGCTAGTCAACAGGGTCACCAGTACTGAACAAACACAGAATTATCTCTCTTGTCAGAGGTGACCAATATGTTGCCCATGGCCTCCACATCAATGCAGTTAATTCTACACAATTAACAACTGTTTCAGGCCATGAATATTTAGAACCCTCTCAAAAGAAGAAAAACAAAGATATATGACCAAGACCAAACTTCACATTTGTCCACTTGCAATTCCTTAATGTGGCTTACTAAGAAGACAGTGATTTGAAAAGATCAAGTTCAGTTTACACTTTATTTATGATCAGGGGGGTTTCATCCGTGGTTTCCAAGGAAGACAGTGGCAAAAAAATTGGATGAGAAAATAATCCATATTTCAAAAAAAAAAAAAAAGCAAATATTACAAAATGTCAAAATCACTAGTTTTTCGTAACACTATTCAACAGCGACACCAGCAGGTAAAGTTACAGCAGTAATTTGCGTCTTTCTTGCCTCCCCTGAGCTCTTTTAACTTTTAACAGACCCCCTAAAGTGTGCGGTGGGCAAAGTGGGGGGCAATTGAAAATGAATGGGGAAGTCATGTGAGAGGAGGCAATGCCTCCATCGCGCTATGATTGGCTATCAGTGGTTATGATTGGTTCACACGATAAATCCTGCCTCTTATTTTTGTGCACTTTCCGCGTTCACGAATCAGTCTGAATGAACAAAATGATGGAGTTAATGGGAAGACTAATTAAAAAGTGAGTAAACAGAAAACATATCACCACGTTATGTCACGTCATAATGACTGTGGGTTTTTTTAGTGAGCGATCAGCTTGGTGAAATTAAAGTTAAAGGTACGTCTCTGACCAGCGTTTATCAAGCATGACTGATGATCCAAATATAAGTTGACTAAGAATTAAAAAGTCCTGCTGAACATCAGTTCACAAATAAAATGTTTAAAATGTGTACTGCCTTAAGTTATTATTTTGGAATATATTTAAAAATACTTACAACATTAACTTGATGTGCTAAATTGATGTGCTTGATGAGCTAAGTTTTCTTTATAATGGTTATTGATGGGAAAATGCGTAATGTGAAACTTTGTGCACTGCATTCATATGTTGGGTTCATCTGCTTGCTTGTACATAAAGTACATATACAGTAGGCTATGTTTTTGGTCCTTTAATATCACTTTCTTAATGCATTAAGAAACATTAAGCATTTTCTTTATTGTGATTTCCTAAGGGAGAATGCTTCACAAGCAATTTAGTGTGTTGCGTTCATATTCTAAGAATTCCTGTATATATTATGCATCACAAATAGGGTGTATACTAAATTTGGTCTTTCAATATCACAGTCTTACTACATTAGTACAAATCTGGTAAAAACATAACTGGAGGAAAGCATTATTCTGCCCTCCAGGTGGGTATCCAATTGTCAACTATTGAAAACTATGAATATACCTTCAAACTTAAAAATGCATAAAACAACAACAACAAAACATTTACATTCAGTTCAGTCAAGCCAACATTCAAAGCCAACAGGCAAACTTGCAAGAGGGGCCAGAACCTATTTAAAATGTACAATTGAATTTATGGATTTCTTTGAGTTCTAATCTAGTTTAAAAAATATATCCTTAAATGTAAATTCTTAGGGTAATTTTGAGTCCTGTTTTTTTGGAATTGGCATTTAAAAGATATTTTCAATTCTAAATGGTGCACAGCAAGGTTACATATCTCCATCAGACATTGAAGAGGATGTGCTTGTGTCATGAGTGGATAAACACAGCATACACGCAAAGACAAGGTTAAATATAAATTAAGACCTGCAGATGCCATACTACGCCATACTTCCCCATCATTCTTGACACACTTTCAATATAGAGCAGGTAAAGCTGGATCAGTGAAAAGCGAAGAGAGAGAGGCGAGTAGGAAAAAAAGGCAACTCTGTTGGATGTCAAAAGATCAATTAGATAAAAAGTCAATGGAAGTACACATTTAGCTTCTTAATCAACTGACACGAGCTGTAAGATCATATAAATTAAAGGCAACATAATTACCCCATGTTACTAGAGGAGGCCTTTTTATTTTCAATAAACAATGAAGAGAAACAAACCCCCGAGAAATACTGAGACAGACCAAGAAGTGTGTGTGCAAAAAACAACGAGTGAACAAAATCTATCTCATTCTGGTCCGTGACTCAGAGATGCTGCAACGAAGTCAACTTGCTCACCGGCATCAGCTTGGCACATTAATGATGCCTAAAGCTATCAGGAAGAGAACCATTATGCTTATTACATCCAAGACAGATTCGTCTAAAGACACTAGACTTGGCGGGCAATTTCCTTCTTTGTTTTCCCTAGACCTGCACTGTGTGTGTGATTCAGCAGGTGGTAAGCATTATACCCATTTCAGATGACGCAGTTTTTTTTTTTTTTCATTTTAAATCTCTAATTTTATCCACATTGGCGTCATTGCTAGAGGAGGTCAATGTAACTGGGTATGTCAATGCTATTGCGGTTATACAACGTTTTAGAACATTAAGGGAACTATAAAGTGAGTGAAGCTTGTCTGTAATTTTGAAATGACTGACAGACAAATAAATATTCAGAGACAGGTCACGTAGTTCTTGGGCGAAAAGGACAATTTGTCACTTCACATTCAACCCCAGTATTACTTAATTAGTATTAGTGTCTGGAAGTGGGTAAGAGGACTAGACAAACCATTGATGGGAGTGAGCTTCCAGTTGCTACGAACAGTGGTGTCACTGCGGAGGGAGAAGTTGAGCCTTCCTCCATGCTGGGGTCCATCGCTGTCTCGAGAGGCCAGAACCAGAGCCTGATCCTCCCAGCGAGGTGTGCACAGGTACTTCCAGGAGTAATCACCCACCAGAACTGGGCTGTTGTCATTTACATCCAGAATGTGGACTGTCACTAGCGTGGAGGCAGACAAGGAGGAATTACCTGTAGGCGAAAATAGATGACAACATATGAATAATTTGTATCCTGAACTTTGTTTAGTGTGCATTTAGTCTGTGTATTTCAGCAATGTTGGTAAGCAAATAGGTTTGTTGATCATTGACTACCATTGTACGGACACTACCATTGTTCATGCACCACACCACAAAATCTTTATTATACAGTAGATCAAGCCATGCATTATTAACCTACTATGTATAAAGAGAGAGACAACTCCAACCAGTGTTCAGTGGATTTAAGCTGCTGGTATGATAAAGCTGCTGCTTGCGCTGCTTCTTTTCTCTCTTCACTGCATTACACATTTCACCCTTAAATGCTTGAATGTTTAGCCAACCATTATTACATATTCTGGTCATTAGCGACCCGGAACTATATCCAACAGTGATGGATCCCAACCTGTCGTGATAATATAAAACCATCCTGATAATATTAAAAACCCTCCTGATATTAGAGTAACAATTACAGAAGAATAAAATAAAACATATTTTGTTACTTTGTGGATCTTGGAAGGGTTCAGTTTGAGCAGATGTTTTATACCATCATCACTGTTCTCTTCAGAGTTAATTTCCCAGTACATTCAGCATCTGGCTCATGTTCATGATGTCATATTACTCATATTATTCAAAATCAATATTTTGATCACTGACAGCTTCTTCACCAAATCCACCATCAAGTGACAGTGCACTAATATCTGATTGCGTTCAGTACTTGCTCTGCGTAAATCTCTGAGCCATTTCAGGTTTTGCTGATGATTCTTCCTATTCTTTTGTTTTCTGCCTGTGGTAACTATGAGTGATTATATAATATATACTTACCCTGTTACACACCTCGTGTCGTTAGTGACCCTATACAATTTTTAGAAAAATGTAATGGGAAACCAGGCATTCTTTTATAATTTTAAATATGTTTTTCTTGTTATATTGTTTATAATTAATTGATTGAGGAATACTAAGAAGGTTGATATCTAAATAAAATAAAAAATGAATGCGGAGGAGGGTAGTGAATGACGTCCCGGGTCACTAAAGGCCCGAGGTATCTGTTTAAGGGTTAAAAAAGATGTTTTAAAGCAGGCATTAAACTGATGCTAAATATTAGTCAGGAGATACATTAAAGGCTGTGCAGATCGAGATTAATGCTACAAAGTTCAATGGCACAACTCATGTTTTAACAAGAGATATTATTATAAATCAATACAAACTGATTTGAAAAGGAATTTCTATTATAATATTATATTGTATCTAGAAGAGAACTAGCCTAGAAATCTAGACGCACCCTAGCGGCAGCAAAAATTATTGGTGTCAATTATTGGCAAAGTGTGGTCTAGCAACTCTCCGTTGGCATTCGAGCTGGAAAAACCAAACTCTAGTCAGGCCAATCACATTGTGTATAGAGTTGGTGGGCGGGCTTAACATAGTGACGGCAGCGTTGTGACGGTTCCGCGTGATTTCCATAGGTGATTTCCCTCATTCCCTGCTGCTTGAAAACAAAGAAGATGCTGCTGGCGAACAGCGGTCTTTCGAATCGGCTTTTGCCGCGATTTTTATAAATTGTCTCTGGAAACGTTTACTTCCTTGTAGGCGCATTCTCTGTTCAAGTTCAAAACTATTGGATCTGCCCAGAGTCACTCAGGATCTGTCATAGCCAATCGCTAACGTGTGGTCCTGACGTATGTCATGCGCCAAAACCGGTCGGAAACAAGTCCGAATGATAAGAGGATTATGTTTACAATAGGATGTCTGTCAAAGAGAGCTGCAGGTTTTGTTCATCTAGGAACAATTATTAATTCGAAATGTATATTTGACGCTAAGGACAGTGATGTATTCATTCAACGGTCGAAGCTGGGTCTAATCATTTAAAATACACCGCTGCGGTCGTTTCGGATCTGCCGCAAATGCTGTACAGTGAATAATCTGTCTCTATCTGCAGATGTGTAATAAACAACAATTTTTTATGTCAAACATATGTCTTTTTTTTTTCTTAATTACCTTAATTAATTATGGTCTTCAAAGTATGTGTTTGTACATTTTTATTTATGACATTTAGTATTTTTATTAAAACAAACTAACTATTAACATCTACAACTGAAACTCAAATTATGGCCTTCAAAGTATGTTTTCACATTTTTATAAAAAAAAAAATACAACAAATTGTTATGATTTACAACATGTAAAACTGACACACAACAACCATGGTCCTGCACGAGTACACAAAGAGGCTTAAAGTGTTCTATTTAGCTCAAATTCTGAATCTGAACATTAAATTTAGTGATTCTTGTGATACTGACATGACTCCTGAGTGCATCTTCAACAACAGTTTAGCAGCTAGGACTCGGGGCTTCCGAACACCAGGCTAAATCGTCCGTCCAAAATGTCACGGTTATCGTGCACGCCGAGCTGCCCAGCACGAACTCCTAACTTTTCTGTCTCCTTCACTTGGTCCTCCATTAGTGCAACAAGAGGGGAGACGACAACAACTATCGGCTTTGCATCCCTATCGTTCGCCTTAGCTAACTCATTCACCACTAGCGGAGTGAGCTGGAAAATCAAACCTTTCCCGAATCCCGTGGGGAGGAGGGCCACAACATTATGGCCAGCAACAAAACTTAGCAAACATTGTTCTTGCTCCGGCTTTAACTTCTGCATATTCGGCAGTTCCCTTTATCGAAAAAGGGAACTTCGAGATGCGTCGAACGACACGGTGGGAACGCCTCTTGCGTGATTGCGTCTGAAGCATCTATGCCAACTAGTCCAATGGAATGAGAGAATGAGCGTCACGGGCGGGTGACGTCATGAACCAGGAAAGGATAAGAGCACTTCCGCTGCTCGCCGGCATTTAGCTTCTGTTGCCTCAGCAAGCGATCTGTGTCAAACTGTCTCTGTCTATTTATTGTTGTCTGTTACAATATTGTCAGAAACGTTATGGCGAAACAAGTTTACAAGCAGTGTGTTCCTCCCTGCCCGCGTTATTTAACGGGTGGGGACACACACGAGCTTTGTGTGATTTGTTTGGGTGCGGAGCATGCGGCCTCAGCCTTCGAGGGGGCTGAGTGCCAACACTGTGAGAAGCTACCGCTTCGCATGCTTCGCTCCCGCCTGTCACTCTTTGATAGTGTGAGTGGTCAGGCTCGCGATCCACAAGGATCAGGACCCGCGTCTGCCGAGGCAACGCGGAGAATGCATTCTTGGGGATCGCAGTTAGATCTCTCGGAGGGGTTGGAGACGGGTCCTCGGACCTTTTCTCCTTCCCTACCTGGGAGATCTAGCTCTCCTCTCCCGGTGTCGGAAGCACGCTCTGCGGTTTCTCCCGCCCGGGAAGAGAGCTCTCCCTTTCTGCATTGTTCTTCTTCTGAGGAAGTTGATGTTATGAGTGTCGAAAGTGAGAATGCACACACGGGGGAAAGGGATACACAGTTTATTTCCCCGGCGTATGATGAGCTGGTGGATGTCATGTCACGAGCTGTAGAGAAATTAAATATTGTATGGCCATCTGAGAATAAAAACACTCGCCCTAAAAGCAAGTTAGATGAGCGATTTCTCTCTTCAGCCACATTATGTCCACCACGAGGGCTCCCATTTTTCCCTGATTTACATAGTGAAATATCTAGATCTTGGAATAAACCATATTCGTCTCGTGTTTTTAGCCCTCAAACCACCACTTATTCAAGAATTAGAGGGCTAAAAGAATATGGTTATGAGTCGATGCCCCAGGCTGAGCAAAATTTAGCGAGTTATCTCGCGCCTGGTCCAGCATCTGCTATGAGAGCCCCAGTTTTGCCCACTAGACCGCTCAAAACTACATCCACTTTAGTGGGCAAAGCTTATGCGGCAGCAGGTCAAGCTGGAGCGTGTTTACACACCATGGCACTGCTTCAGGCTTATCAGGCTGACCTGCTGGGGGATTTGGATAATAGTGAGGGTGTTAGTCATGACGATGTTCGAGAACTTCGTAGGGCTACCGATCTTTCTCTCAGGGCTACTAAAGAGACCGCTAGAGCTATTGGGCGGTCTATGGCAGCTTTGGTAGCCACTGAGAGACACTTATGGTTGAATCTTTCTGAGATTAAAGATAAAGATCGAACTTTTTTATTAGACGCTCCTCTTGAACCCTCTGGTCTCTTTGGTGACGCAGTCCACGCTGCAGTGGAAAGGTTCCAGGAGACTAAAAAACAGTCTGATGCATTTAAAAAGTTTATCCCTCGCCGTGTCCAGCCCCCTGGGGATGCTGGGCGTGAGCAGCCCCAGCCGCCTAGCTCATCATATCGTGTGCAACAAAAAGAGAGTGTTGCGTCTCGTGCACCTCCACGTAGATACTGGAGACAGACGCAACCCTCTCAACCGAAGTCGACTAAGCCTAAGCCGGATCTGAGGACCGTTCTTCAGGCGAAGAAGGCTTCGGCTCAAAAAAAAAAAAAAAGGTCCTGATGCTTAGGCACCAGGCCTGTGGGGACAGCCCCGACCGAAGTGGAGTGGTGTTCACCTCATCACACGGTGCCCGTTCCACTTCGGGGTCCTCACGAGGCCCCCCTGCCAACCCTGCCACCTCCGGTGCTTCAGGGCGCAGTGGTCTCCAGCGAGTCGATGATGCTGTGTTGCGGCACAGCATCGGTTTCGCACCCTCTGAGGGGGGCTTTAGAGCAGTCAGGTCAGGTAGTTCCTGCCATTATGTTTCAGGCTCCAGATTTGGCTCTCTCAGTAACACCAGAGACCAGCCTCGAGAGGCTGGTTCCCTTAGTAAATTTTCTGGCAGCGTGGAAGCTTCTGCCGAATATTTCTCCTTGGGTCCTGCAGATTGTAGAGATAGGGTACAGAATCCAGTTCGGTTCTCGTCCTCCTCGTTACAGCGGGGTGCTGCCCACTGTGGTGCATCCCGAGCAGGCTCTGGTAATGGAGCAAGAAGTAAAGGCCCTGTTAGCAAAAGAAGCTATAGAACAGGTGTACTCTCCCGACAGAGAATCGGGTTTTTACAGCCGTTATTTCATTGTTCCAAAGAAGGATGGGGGGTTGCGTCCCATTTTAGATCTTCGCCTGTTGAATCGGTCAGTTCAGAAACTCAAGTTCAAGATGTTGACCATCAAACAGATCGTGACCCAAATCAGATCCGAGGACTGGTTCGTCACGATAGATCTAAAGGATGCATACTTCCATATCTCCATCCTCCCTCAGCACAGGAAGTTCCTAAGGTTTTCTTTCAGGGGCAAAGAATACCAGTATCGGGTTCTTCCTTTCGGCCTAGCTCTGTCACCCCGCACATTCACGAAATGCATGGATGCAGCTTTAGCCCCTCTCAGGCTTCAGGGCATACGCATTTTGAATTATATCGACGACTGGCTGATTCTAGCGGAATCAGAACAGTTGGCGGTTCGACACCGAGGTGTCGTTCTCGCTCATATACGAATGTTGGGGTTGAGGCTCAATGCCAAGAAGAGTGTACTTTCTCCAGTACAGAGAACCACTTTCCTTGGTGTGGTATGGGATTCAGTGACGATGAGGGCCAGCCTGTCGCCCGTTCGTGTAGCTGCTATCCTGTCAGCCATCAAAGAGCTAAAGCTAGGTCAGTCACGCACTGTAAAACAGTTCGAGAGACTGTTGGGTCTACTGGCAGCAGCGTCCAACGTGATACCTTTTGGCCTGCTGTACATGAGGCAGTGGTGGCTCAGAACCAGGGGGTTCTCCCCGAGGGGAAACCCGTTTCGTATGATCAAGGTTACGCGGCGATGCCTTCGTGCCTTAGAGATATGGAAAAAACACTGGTTCTTAACCCAGGGTCCGGTGTTGGGAGCTCTTTGCCATCGAGTAGTGATCTCGACAGATGCTTCTCTCACCGGCTGGGGAGCGGTAATGGAAGGCCGCTCGGTTCAGGGTCTGTGGAAAAGCCATCATCTTTCTTGGCACATAAATTGCCTGGAGATGATGGCCGTCTTCAATGCGTTGAGACATTTCCTTCTGGACCTAAGAGGCCATCATGTGCTCGTTCGAACAGACAACACATCAGTGGTCTCTTATCTGAACCGCCAGGGGGGTCTGCGCTCGCGTCCGCTTTGCAAACTGGCGCACCAGATCCTCCTGTGGTCTCTGGGGAAGGTACTCTCTCTGAGGGCAGTGTATATTCCTGGGGACCAGAATATAGGAGCAGACATCCTGTCGAGGCAGGAGCTGAGGCCAGGGGATTGGAGACTCCACCCCGAGGCGGTGGAGAAAATCTGGGAGGCATATGGTCAGGCAGAGGTGGATCTGTTCGCGTCTCAGAACACGACGCACTGTCCTCTCTGGTATTCTCTGACGCACCCAGCCCCCCTGGGGCTGGACGCCATGGTGCAGACGTGGCCGAGGCTACGTCTGTACGCCTTTCCCCCTGTTGCTCTGCTCCCAGGAGTTCTGGAGAGGGTCCGTCGGTATGGAATAAGCCTACTGCTAGTAGCACCACGCTGGCCAAGTCGGATCTGGTTTGCGGACCTGATCCTTCTGCTAGACGGGCCTCCATTGGAGATCCCTTTGAGGAGGGACCTTCTGTCTCAGGCCGGGGGCACAATATTTCACCCTCGACCAGACATTTGGAATCTTTGGGTTTGGCCTCTGAGGGGGCCCAACTTATATATAGTGGTCTTTCAGCTGAGGCTGCTGAGACCATCCTAAGCTCCAGAGCTCCGGCTACGAGGAAACTTTATGCGCTTAAATGGAGAGTTTTCTCCTTGTGGTGTCACCGACATCAGTGGGATCCAGTTAACTGTTCTGTCAACACAGTACTCGAGTTCCTGCAGGAGCGCTTTGTGTCAGGTCTTTGTCCTTCCACACTAAAAGTTTACGTGGCAGCCATTGCGGCTTACCATACTATGGTGGGAGGTATATCTTTGGGTCGAGACCCCCTGATTACACGTTTCCTTCGTGGCACTTTGAGGCTGAGGCCTGCAACTCGCACTAAGGTGCCAGCTTGGGATTTGACTATAGTTCTAGAAGGCCTGTCTAGGGCCCCATTCGAGCCCTTAGATTCGGTCTCAGAAAAGTTCCTTACTTTCAAGACTATCTTTCTGCTAGCTATTTCGTCCCTAAAGAGAGTTGGTGACCTTCAGGCTCTTTCGGTCTCCCCCACCTGCCTTGAATTTGCACCGGGGATGGTCAAGGCGTTCCTATATCCAAAACAGGGATACGTCCCTAAGGTTCCAACCTTGACTCCGAGGCCTATTGTGCTGCAGGCTTTCTGTCCTCCTCCTTTTGCAACTGCGGACCAGGAAAGACTGCACCTTTTGTGTCCAGTGCGAGCACTGGACACTTATGTACGGCGGACTTCCTCAATCAGAAAGTCCGACCAATTACTGATTTGCTTTGGATCACCTAAGAAAGGTCTTCCTGCTTCAAAACAGACAGTCAGTAAGTGGATAGTCGAGGCTATTTCACTGGCATACGAGTACTCGGGCCAGCCTTGTCCTTTGGTGGTCCGAGCTCACTCGACCAGGAGTATGGCGGCTTCTAAAGCCATATTGCAGGGGGTATCTCTTCAAGATGTTTGTGATGCGGCGGGCTGGTCCTCTCCGCTCACATTCGTGAGATTTTACAGTTTGGACCTGGATGCTGCCCCAGGTTCTCAGGTGCTGAGTGCTTAGATCAACAGACTGACACTCAGGTACTTGTAATTATGGCGGGTTGGGTATTCTCGTTCCCACCGTGTCGTTCGACGCATCTCGAAGTTCCCTTTTTCGATAAAGGGAACGTCTCAGGTTACTATTGTAACCATAGTTCCCTGAGAAACAGGGAACGAGACGATGCGTCCCCCTGCCATACTTCCTGCGTCCCTGCGATCGGCTTGCTTCGGCAACTGTCGAAGCTAAATGCCGGCGAGCAGCGGAAGTGCTCTTATCCTTTCCTGGTTCATGACGTCACCCGCCCGTGACGCTCATTCTCTCATTCCATTGGACTAGTTGGCATAGATGCTTCAGACGCAATCACGCAAGAGGCGTTCCCACCGTGTCGTTCGACGCATCGTCTCGTTCCCTGTTTCTCAGGGAACTATGGTTACAATAGTAACCTGAGACGTTTTCCAACAACAGACCGAATAGCTTTTCTCACGTCTTTCTCCGCTGCCATTACTGAACTCAAACTGACGCGCTACATCAACGTCATCGTTCTCAGCCACTCCCTCTATTCGCAGATTGGTCCTACAAAAAATTGATTTCTGGAAACCAAAGTCTACAGCACAATCCCAGACGTAGTAGTACTGAAGGAAAATGAAATTGAGCGGAAGTGCATAGGAGGGCGTAGCCAGGCTAGCAGAGAACAGCTCATACTGCCTGAATCACATTAGGTGAAAACGTGGCCTACATACAACCAGCATGCAAGAGGGAGAAAAAAAATCCCCCAAATAAACCAATAACAAAAACCACCAAAAAAAAAAAAAAAAAAAAACTAATTTTCTTCAATGTCTTGCAAAATCATAACTCTTATTAGAAAGACCCAAACAATAAACAATTTATATAATAAAAAACGCAAGTAAATGGGCTCCTTGCACGTAACTACTTCCTTACCGGAAATGCGGCCTCGTCTTTTCCGGCGCTATTCTACACTATGAGATGAGATGTTTACAAGAGTTGCCGAAACTTACAATAACGGACGTATATCGCCTTTGTAAGTCCTCCTCCAAATCACCTACCAGCAAATTAGAGAGAAGGGCTTTAAAATGTATGCCTCTTCATATATCCACGGATATGAAGGTAAGTCTATATATCTCAAACTTTATGGCTTACGTTAGTTTGCTAGCTTACATTAGGCTAATAAACAACCCAGGGCTGACAGAATATGTGTGTTATAATGTTGTACTGTTTTCTAGAATTAGGCGGAAAATGTCTACGTTGTGTATGCACGCCTTCAAACCGGAAGAGAGCGAGCCGTATTTACCCGTTGTGGATATGACGTCAGGTTGCTATGTGCAAGTAGCCCATTAGATAAAGATCAGTCACACAGTGAATGTGCAGGTGGGAGAGCAAACATACTGTATGTTTACCATATTTTCTCTGCCACCTGCACCTGAAATATTTATTTATTTATTTATTTCAACATCATAGGTATTGATAAGATGTGACCATCTTAATAAGATGGACAGTCGCTATATTTCCCTGGCCATTTTTCAAAGAAAGCCCTGAAAAAGGAAATAGCTAAAAAAGGAGCTAAATAGCTCAAATCAT
The DNA here is from genome assembly GCA_036326025.1 of Chrosomus eos. Lineage (NCBI taxonomy): Eukaryota > Metazoa > Chordata > Actinopteri > Cypriniformes > Leuciscidae > Chrosomus > Chrosomus eos. The sequence goes on from CM070818.1 coordinate 33,173,609, forward strand.
CCTCAACCCCAGCAAATGCACTCTCTGTGGTCATTACAAATCCCATGGCACTTCTCGTAAAGAGTAAGGGGGTAACCCCAGTGTCCTGCCCACATTCCACCCATTGGCCCTTGCCAATCATGGCCTCCTACAGTAATAATCCCCATCCACTGAATATACTCTTATCACTCTCTCCTCTCTCCACCTATAGCTGGTGTGTGGTGAGTGCATTGGTGCCGTTGCTCTGTGGCTGCAGTCACATCATCCAAGTGGATGCTACACACTGGTAGTGGTTGAGGTGAGATCCCCTGATATTAATGTAAAGGGCTTTGGGTGTACAGTATTACATATGAAAGCACTAAATATCTCATTCATTCATTCACTAATGCAACTCATTTCAGACAAACCTTTTAAATAGAGTGTTTGCATTTAAAGCCTAGCATACAATAGCACGCATATTATAGTCACACATTTACATACTTGGATATCACAGAGACATTATTATATTTAACTTTATTTTTTGCTTCTTAACTTTGGAATAGGTTGAAGTTAACTTAAAATAGTATTTTTGTTAACATTTTTGTTAACAGATTTGAATATTTGACAACAATTCATCGATAGTTTCTTAAAGGGTACCTATTATGGATTTTTGAAAATTTCCTTGCATGTAGTGTGTAACATAGATCTAAGTGAACGAAAACATCCTGCAAAGTTTTAAATATGAAAGTTCACCGTATACAAAGTTATTGTCTCTCAAAAGTAAGAGTCGACTCTGAGTCGCTGATATGAATCGATAGACGAACGATGCTTTTTCTCTGTCTAGTTGATGTCAACTTGACAAGTTATTTGAATAAGATACGCCTACTCATTTACAGGTGCGTCATTTCTCTCCTTTCTTTCTCCCCCTGTAAACATTTGTGACTAAGCATTCGGGACTGGACTGATTTCACATCCGAGAGCATTGATGGGGAGAAAGAAGGTAATTGCAGGGTGAACTGTGTGACCTTCACACCTCAAGTCTTTGATCTGCATCCTCCGTTCAGGTGCGGAGGAAAAATTGCTGCAACATTTTGGCTGGTGACTCAGTCACCGCTAGTTACAATGTCTGAGATTTCACTCACGGCGTGTGGATGTGGCCTAAAATTTTCAATGAGATTTGATACTGAATAGAGCCTGTCACAGCATTTTGAAATGTCAAGTGTCTCAGCAGCAATGATGATTTTGAAAAAGAGAAAGCAGATGGATGTTGATTTTCCCAGATGTCTTGCATTTGATAGCCTCTTTTTCTTGCACTTGCTCTGTATAATAACTTCAGTTTGATGGACATGTTTATTCAAACAAATCCACAGTGAATGTACAGCATGAGGAGGGAGAAAAATATTTCTTACGCCCATCTTCAGACAGTTTTCACACCGAGTACGTTTGAGTGTATATGTGAACAAACCAAGTAATCTAAGTGAATGTACAGCATTAGGAGGGAGAAAAAATATTACTTACGCCCATCTTCAGCCACCACCTCCATGGTGTAGGTGCTGTTCTCCTCTCTGTCTAAAGCCTGGACTGTCTTGAGCTCTCCTGAGTACTTCCCAATGGAGAAATATTTCTTAGTGTCTCCTCTCAGTGAATACCTGAGAAAAGAACAGTCAAATACTGAATTGAAAAAACAAACAAAACAACTGCAAATAACAATATCAGAAATCTATTGCAATTTGTTAGGTGTGCTTATCAAAGCATTTCAAAATGCATAGTGTACAGTGAAAGCAAGTGGAAATATTTAGATCAAGCATTGAATTTATGAGTGGTCCGAGGCTCTCTTTAGTTTACTAATGAATGCGACAGATGGAAATTGTTTCAAGGCATAAATCGATGTATAGATACCATTTGCATTGTGACCTATGGTTATATTTACTACTTATTTAAATTAGTGAAATATCACTTTACCTGATTGGATGGGAGTCAGGGTCATAACCTCTGATTGTGGCAATAACACGTCCTGGCTCCTCCCCTTCTCTGACAGTGACTTCATAGTGGCTTTGAGACAAAACGGGACCTTCGTTGATGTCATCGATGAAAATGGTGACAGTGGCTGTGGATGCTGGTCCGTATCTGCCTCGCACCAGAGCAACTGGGTTCTGAGTGCTCAGTACCAGTATGTACTCATTCTCCCGCTCAAAGTCCAGCACCTACATGCAAGTGACCAATGAAGTGTTAGTACTGGACATCACATACTTATTTATTTTTCCATGCTTGGAGGATGGTTTCAAGAGAAAACAATGCCACTATGTGTTTATAAAAAGAACAAAAAGCAGTGCTCTGATTTTCACAAGCAGCTCTCTTAATCTGTACCAGCCCAATGTAGTCCAGGACAAAAAATAACAAAATCAAAACGTGTCTCCCAATTCAAACTAAATTTCTGAAGAAAAAATGTGTTCAACAAATCAGGTTCTGAGTGACCCATTGTATGCTGTGATGTCATTCATCAGACTGAAGGTCAGACATTTCTCTGGACGTCAACCTGCTGTCGTCACTCTGTATATGCTATACACTGGGCTGTCTTCCAGGAAAACATAGCTGTGATACAAAAGGTAGTAGAGTTCAAATAAATGTCGATTTAGAAGTGGGTGGTAATGACATGTCATTATTGATGTCAAAGCACTTTTTTTGTATCCCTACCAGTAATTTTGTTCGTTTCATTTTCATTTCACTTCTTTCTCAACACTTGCACCTCTAATGTGTGTTTGTCGAAAAATCAACAACAAAAATCATCCTTTCTTTAACTGAAAATGACTGATGATGTCAGTGATGATGCAAATGTTAAATCTGTGTGCATGTTTCCAGAAAGTAGAAAATGAGAGAGAAAGACAGAGACAGAGAGCAAAAGACTAATGCTACTGACGGGAAGTGAACAGCATTGCTGTTTTTTTTCCACTAGTAATATTACATCCAAATTTCACTTAATTGAATTCATTAAGTCACTTTATCCACTTGTATTTTTAAGAGCAGGCAGCATTCTGACCAGACCCTGCTGTTCTGTCATTCTTTGCCTATATTACATTTGTCATCCCAGCCAACCCATCAGTTGACCAGTGTACAACTAGGATTTACAAATCAAACACAGCCAGGAACCAGGTGGCAGTGTTTGATGAAAAAAGACAGTCTTGCAGGTTCATGCTTTATGAGATCAGGAAAATCAGACCCTTACTGTCTTCTTAAAGCCTTTGCAAAACACAAAAATAAACAAAGTTATAAAAAGTTATGAAATAAATACAAAACAAGTCTTGTTCTCTCTGTTCTTGTTTGGTGGAATTAATTTCCAACCTCCACCCAAGCTACTCATCAAAATCTTCAGGAAACAACAACTTATTGTTACATATTTTTACAACATTTTGTATGCTTCTAATAACTTCGCGTTGTGGTACTGTGACTGTTGTTGCCGCTTATATGACGCATTGCTTGTGACGTTTCTCATCTGTAAGTCACTTTGGATAAAAGTGTCTGCTAAATGACTAATTGTAATAATACATTTATCTTTTTTTCTAATGCAGTTTGAGTCACTCAATCAATTGAATTTACAATAATGAATTTCTAAAATTGTTACATAAAGCTTTGTGCCCTTCCCATGCAATAATAAGTTGTCCTTTTGCTGCACTCAGAAATACATGTGAGAGTTCAGCACACCTGTCATCATGGACAAGAAATGAGCTATTCTCAAATCCTCAGGCAATCCCTGCATAAAATCGAACACACAAACATTGTTTATAGCTCCTGAAAACTGTAAAAACATCAGCCCACTGCTCTAACATGCTTCAAGGCAACAGCAAATTGCATTTGTTATTGTTGTTTACTTGAAAACAGTCCTTCTACTATGTATGGTCTCCAGCGTTGACTTTGACTGTACATGCTGAAAACTTAACATTCTGTAATTAGTGCTAACTAAGAATACAATACAATTTACTTAATTACTGAGGCACTGAACAACATCCGAGAGAGTTAAGCAGAGTAAACGAGAACACAGATAAACAAAATGTAAAACAAATGGCTTAGCTTGACATACAAATATATATCAGTTGAAATGTCACCACCTCCCAGCATGAAGTCTGATGAAAAGCAATTAGAACATGAACATGTTCATGAAAAATATGTCAGAAATGGATAGATGGATAGATGGACAGAGTTCAAGATCAAGGGAATCAGTGACACTAATCACGTGCTTGTGGTGACCCAGCAGTGGAACAACTGCATCACCTGAAGGGAATGTAGGTCACGGCGAGGATCAGGCCTTGAGCTCCGGCTGAATGGCCAGCTAAAGAAAGACTTAACTGTTTGTTTTTATTTAACGGCCACTAAAAAAGTATTTGAAAACCTAAAGCCCCACGTAAAAATGCATTAAATTCATTGCGCTAGATCAAACCAAGTGGAAACAAACTATACTATACATTTTCTCATAATTTACTTCATTTTTCTGAGCCATTACTTTTAACCAACTGGGCCCAAAGGCATTTCTAGTTCACACAAGTGCAAAGTGTTGTCTTACAGTAATTTTGAAAAGTATATACACAATTTAAAACAACAACAACATATTTTCATGAAATATGTGGCTTGACAAGGGTTTGAACTCTTGAGGGTTGAGTGGTCTACAACTTAACTCTTAAACCTCATCCATGCACTTAGCGTTAAGTATAAAAATACTAGTTAGTATAAATGTAACTGTTCAGCGAAGGTAAACATAGAGATAATTTTAGTAACTCAAGAGTATGAGCAATCATACATTTTGACAATGAGCATATGCAGTGTCAGTCCCATTTTGAATGTGGCTCACTTGAATGTGTTTAGATCTTTCTGACACAACATCAATTTCAGATCCCAGATTGAAAGTTGAATAAACAAAGAACAATCACATTATGTCAGGGTGATAGCTCAACATTGTTTTCTCTAATTCAGTGAAAAAGAACCGACCAATGAAAGTTCATTTTTAAAAGTACTTAGCTCCCCCCCCCCCCCCCCCCCCAAAGCTCTGTTAAAAAGTTTGATTGTACTTTAAAGCACCTTCTTTAAAACAAGTGCAACTTGGTTTAATGTTTATCGCATCTATGAATGGCAGTAGTATAGATGATACCTTATCAAGGATGAGGGCAGCTTCATTGGTCTGTCTGTCTGTCACTAGAGTAAAAACCTCCTCCTCATTCCCAGATTCAAGTCTGTAGTCCACCTGCCAGCTGTCTCCACCCATTCATCAGCGTCCCATGCTGACACTACAGTAACGGTGGTGCCCACTGAGGAATCCTCAGCCAGGTGGAAGGGTCCATACTAGAGAGACAGAAACAAATGAAAGATTTCAAAGATACTATACACTCTTAAAAATAAAGCATCTTTATTGGTATTGATGGTTCCATGAAGAACCTTTAACATCCATGTAACCTTTTGTGGTGTAAAATTTAAACTGAATAGTAAGCTAAACATGTTTTACCATTTGACCTTATTTGACATGCTAAATCTCTGAAACAATGTTCTAAGACATTCTGTATTTTAGGTGAATGTGTGTGTGTGTGTCGAACCCATGATGTGTGTATAAATAACATAATATGGGAAATGAGACTAGACAGAGATGACTAGTTAGAACTTGTGATAAATGAAGTAATGGTTAAAACATATTCTTCTCTACCCAGTAACAGAAGAAGACTGAAAATGAATAACCAATCAAATTAATGTCATTATGCCATACCCCCTATTGTATAAAAACTGTGGTTTCCGTGTTTTCGGTGGGATTCTCAATGGAAATTGTCTGAGAGATCCACCGGCCTTGTTTTTACTTGGGAGATTCTCTGAGTATTGCTCGAGAACTCTCCTGGCCGTTAATTAAAAGCATTTAAGGGATAATTACTGAAGTCTGTCTGTCATTTAAAAGCTGCGCAGCGAAGTTAGTTAGTAGAACAAGTTATTTGAGCAAAACACTAGAGATCTTACTACCAAGTGATAGTGTGGGGCAAGACAAGAACACTAGAGATCTTATTACCAAGTGATAGTGTTCAATAAGGGACGAGACGTCGTTCGACTCTTTGTGAGACTCTTAGGCGGGGTTAGATTGGGTCAACCAGCGCGTTCAGAGGTAACTCAACTGAGTATAATATTTTCAGGTGTCAGGGACACCAGGTTCAACCTAAGTCAGGTGCGTTAAAGGAAAAATCCATCACACTTTCCATTGTACAAAGGGTTCTTTATAGTAGAAAAAGGTTATTTAGATTATTAAATGTTCTTCACACTAAGAAAAAATGTTTCCTTTAAGATCGGTTTACTGAAAGGCTTTTGGGGGAACCCAAAAATGGTTCTTCTATGGAATCATGCCAAAACACACCATTTGGAACCTTTATTTTTAAGTGTGTATGCAATTATGATAAAATGGAGAATAAATAAACCATTAAGATGTGTGTGATTAGAAAACATATTGAACAAATGGATGCATCAAAAATGTGCCATTTGTGAATGATCTCCAGTTAAGAGGAGAGCTCTATCATTTTAAATAAAACATAAAAAAATCAGTAAGATAGTAAAGACTTTTATAATGTTAAAATGGAGAACATCATAATTATTTATATTGTTGTCGATGGAGCTAATAACCACACTATGCTAACTAGAAAACCTTGACCACTTGCTATATTGTTGTTGACCTTCAGAACTACTTAACTCCTGACATACAGGCATGACCCTCTCAAAAACGTACCTCCAGAGAGAGAGAGAAAATAGAAAAAAAGAGGTAAAAAGGAACCAGAATATTAGCTGAATATGTGGGCATGTCCGGAGAGTGCCTATCAGGAGAGTAGAAAATGTATGTGTGTTCATTTCTGCAAACAATGCTGTTCATTAATGTAAGTACAGCACAATTTATCCAAACATCATCCATCTAAGTTGAGGCTACATCATAGTGACTGAACTTCATTGTCAACGAAATGGGGGACACATAATAAAAATGAAAAGGCACACAGCCAGTGAGATTTATGGTTGTTTCCAGAATGCAGAACAGAGCTTATTTCAAAGAGGATCTATATATACCTCTTGAATTCAAGCCAGCACTTCTTTTTTACCCCTCCACTGCAGCTGCCCTCCATCTTTACACCGGCACTCTGTCTGCACCCACGTACATCTCCTGTATTATTCACAACACGTAGGCGTAAACACGCAGGGTGTTTTCCAGAAATCAGGGACCATTGCCTGCCTCCATCCTGCATCCGCTCTGTTCTGTATCCGCTCACCATCCCTCATTTTTCTCACCTCTTCCAGTCATTTTAGTCAGCGATCATAATCTCACTGTTTATTATTCAAGTAAGCCACATCAATGAATAAAGATGATGACATCAGAAAGGCGCTATGGGGTGTTCTGCATAAGTGAATGCGCTCATGTACCATAAATAGACATCACCTCAGGATAAGAAACTCTTCCAAAAATAGCAGAATCAGACATGTTCTGTAAAAATGCTCATCACAGAATTATATATTACATTTGCTCACTGAATGTAATTATGGATGCACTAATGTTAACATTCTGGCCAATACAGATAAAGTGATAATTCACTTTAATGTTCTAGTTGAAAACTCATTAAATTTCTACAATAATTTGAAAAATGAAATGATTTGAAAATCATTATTTTAAATGCTACAACAATTTAGGCTTCACAACATTACAAAGTACAGTCAAAACTGGATATTCATTTTGAGATTTGCTTAAACTTAAACAGCTACATTAAATACACTACATTAAATTGCAATCAACTAACACATAATCTAAATGTAAAAAAAAGAAATTAGAATGCACAATTAAGTATCTAATATCAACTGATACAAATAAATTAAACATGTAAAACTAATAACTGATATGGTTGGTACCTTAAATATAACATAATTTCTGGTGAAATGCAGAATTAATATTAATAAACTGTCGTAATTGGTGTCATCCAATTATAGCTGTGAGCATTGTCCATTTGTAGTGCTCAAAACTAAAAAAAGAAACACTCACAGCTAAATTATTACATGTCCATAAGCCTAAGCATGGATTCCCCCTGAAAGCTCTTTATCTCATCTGACTCTGTAAATCACATTTTCTAGAACACAGGCCTTAACACACACACACACACACACGCACACACACACACACACGCACACGCACACACACGCACACACACGCACACACACACACACGCACGCACGCACGCACGCACGCGCGGTTTACGGTGACTAATGGTTAATGGGGCGTAATGGTTTTTATTCTGTACAAACAGTATATTCTATCCTCCTACACTAACTCTATCCCTAAATCTACCAATCACAGAAAACTTTCAGCATTTTTTTTTATTTAAAAAAAACCTTTTTTAAGTCTTTTGGTTTACGAGGACACATAAAGTGACCTCATAAACCATGTTTACGTTGTAATACCCATGTCATTATAAACATTTGTGTTCTCATAAACCACATATTACTGTACACACACACACGAAAGTGAGAGAGAGGCTGAGAGGACAGCAACCTCATCAAGAGTCCAAAAGAAAATGTATGTCATTCACAAAACTGAAAATTATAAATAACACAGTACCCATAGTGCACAGCCCTTACCTCATGATGGGAGAAGATAGGTGGGTTGTTATTTTCATCCAGAACTTTGACTATGACAGTGCATGAGCTGTTCAACCCTGAGGAACAAGTCAGAAAACATACTAATTATCTATTTATAACAATATCACTGCATTAGTGACTGCCATTAATATCAAGAGTGATACGATATCATGTTGCTGTCTGACAGCATATCAGATTCTACATGGCATATTATTTATTCTAGCTGACAGACTAGTCACACTATGTATGTGGAAAGAAATGACATTTTAAGAGCAATTAGTCAGGTCCATAAAGTGACTGAGATTGTGCTGCATAACTACCGCAGGTGTTAAAGGAAATTATGTTGGGCCATCACAATGTGAAATCTGAAAAAAGGTGTCTTTAATCACGCAAACCAATCAGAGAAAATTGCACAAAATGACACTTGTTTAATTACGTGGTGCCATTCTAACTAGACTAGTCTTGCATTATGTCGACCTTTAGCATCCTCTGCTGTGATGGTGAGTGTGTACTGTGGAGCGGTGCCCTCCATGCTGTCCGCCTGCACTGTGATCACTCCCGAGTCCCGGTCCACACGGAACAAATTCCGAGGAGTCTCGGGCATCTGGCTCACCAGCCGATAAAAGATTCGCACGTTATCGGTTTTCGGATCGTCGTTGTCCGCTGCTTGGACAGTGAGAATCTCTGTACCTGTGAGCAGAAGATCATACTACTCACTACAGTAAATTTGCTTTGTTTTATTATTTACATAGGATTTTGTGTTTCTATTGTGCATGCATGTGTGTGTAACCTTTAGTCGCAAGCTCCTTGACCACAGTGTGGTACTGCATCTGTGGGAATGTGGGCCTATTGTCATTGGCGTCCCCCACCATCACTCTCAGCTCCACGGGCTTAGCAATCTCTCTGCCATCTGGCCTCTCCACTACTATGTCAATATGAAACTGAAAGGGAAAAAACATAGAAAATAGTGGTAATCTAAATCATTCTTGTGAATTATCATTTGCAAAGAAATCAGAATGTCAAGTATATTGATGTATAATAGAAAATAAAAGAAAATAAATTAAAAAAAATAAATCATGCTCACTTAAAGGTGCTCTAAGCGATGTCGGGTGACGTCACTTCTTGTTGACGTTTAAAGTATTGTCAAACAAAATGGAGGCTATAGCTAGACTCTCCCTTCTCCTCATCCACACACTAACCCCTAAACCCCACCTCCAAATTCTTCTTGTCGTTATTGGCTGGAACAGTTTGTTATGTTTCGTGGTGCGGGTAAGCCCAGTTTGTTTTTGTTGCCATTTGTGGAGCCTAGGGGTGTCTGCAGAGACCGCATCTTTTTACAGTGTGTTCAGGGGACAGGCAGCTAGCGGATAGTGAGGAGATGTTTGCTGTATGTGACAAAAAATTTTTGGCCTAAAAAACATGTGAAATCGCTTAGAGCACCTTTAAATCCCAAATGTTCTACAGATTGACCATAAAAATGTATCAAACATAAAATTAAAACAAACTATTACAACAAACTGTGTTTATTTCTGTCTAAAACACCTGAAGCATACCTAGGACAGTTAGGACACTGTTGGCTAAAATCCACAGGCAACTGAACTTAGTTATAAATTTGAAGACGTTGTGTCAAAGTGGCTAGTTATCTGATGGCGGAGATGTACGTACGTAGACCTATTTACAGAAACATCATGAGAATTATGATGCTATGCGAGTTACATGCTCAAGCTAGAGGAGTAAAGTCTTGGTACAGTCTTCTTAGTAAAAAATTATTGGGATTTCCCAGAGCTACTGATGAAGACAGATACAAAGTTCCAGCTTCCATTGATTAAATGACCTCCACAGGCATATGTACCTCCAAATGGACACCGTAGCAATGCTGGCCTACTCTTAAGTGATTAAACGCCATGGAATTGTTGAAATGTGTCTCTTGATTGAGAATGTTGAGAAAATTTCATTTTTCTGTGATCCATTGGGCTATTTATTTAGGATTTTTTTTATTCACCAACAATTGAATAGTTGGGTGAGTATTTTATGCAAAAATGAATATGAGAGGAACTGAACTGGACTTTTTTGGCATAACTTGGGTTAGGCGATTAAATAATGGTTTTATGTACATTACTATCAATCAACAGTTTGGAGTAAGACTTTTTTTTTTTTTTTTTACTTTTATTCTGTTTCCACAAAAATATTAAGCAACACAACTATTTTAAACATTTATAATAAGAATTGTTTGTTGAGCATCAAACCAGCATATTAGAATGATTTCTGAAGACTGGAGTAATGACGCTGAAAATACAGCTTTGCCACAACAGGAATAAATACATTTTAAAATGTATTAAAATATAATGTTTCACAATAATTACTTTATTTTTGATCATCAAATAAATCCAGCCTTGGTGAGCATAAGAAAATCCTTTCAAAAACATTAAAGGGTACCTATTATGGATTTTTGAAAATTGCCCTTCATGTAGTGTGTAACATAGATGTAAGTGAACGAAAACATCCTGCAAAGTTTTAAACATGAAAGTTCACCGTATACAAAGTTATTGTCTCTCAAAAGTAAGAGTCGACTCTGAGTCGCTGATATGAATCGATAGACGAACGATGCTTTTTCTCTAACTTTATGACATCACCTGTACAAGTTAATTGAATAAGATACGCCCACTTATTGCGTTCAGAGACGCCAGGGAAAACTAACATCATGTCGACGAGACACTGTGTTTTGAATTGCGACGCAAAAGCAAACTTTTTTCATCTGCCCAGTGAGGAGCATTTGAAGACTAAATGGCTATAGTTCATATATACAACTATACCACAGAAGTATAACCAAACCTTGTTCTGTGTTCGCGTCATTTTGAAGATGATTGCTTCACAAACCTAAATGCTATAAAGTATGGATTTGCGAGCCGGCTGATACTGAAGGAAAGTTCAGTACCGAGTTTATTTGGATCAGCTTCCTTCTCCGAATCACAACCTGTGAGTAGCCTATTATTAATATTAATTGTTGCTTTTATGTTTTATGTAGCATGCTCAATAATTATTTTGTGTGTTGTGTACGCACAGCGCAGCTTCTAGGTCTTCAATGTCAATTGGCTTGAAATATGTGGCTCTCAAGTGTCATGCATTGAGCGTGACAGTCACTCATTTCGGTCTTTTGTCACGCTCTCCCGCCACACATTGTATTTCTCACGCTGAAAAAATATTTGTAATATATTTAATATGCCGCAGCGCCCAAAACTCTGGCCGCGCCGCTCTCACTGTGGAACCGGCAGGAATCAAGCGCGTCTCCTCTGGTCTTGTTCGTCTGGTGTTGTTAGCCAATCAGAAAATAGCACTATTGTATCTGCGTAAGATTTAACGCAACAACCAATGACACCCCGTCGGCTCGGTGTCACTCCTTTGGGCTATGGTAGCTAACATATCACCGCAGATTAGCGTCACGCAAAGGCGGGGTTTGGAAAAATGACTCGCTAAACGATTTAAAGAAATATAAATGGATAGAAAAATAGCAGCAATACATGATATTGGGGTTAAAATCAGTGTTAGAGGAACATCAGAGTGAACACTATTATTCTCTTATTATTTAAACATTATACAGAAAAACGGTTGTAAATAATGAAATTTAGACAGAATTTACCCCATTTAGCACTGATATAAATCCATAAAAGTATAAATGAATTGTTTGTCTTTCACCTGATCCTGTGTTTCTCTGTCCAGAGGAGCATTCAGGTAAATGATTCCTTCCCTGTTGATAGTGAACAACATTTCCGGAAACTCTCCCTCAAGACTATACTCAACTGGATTGCCACTCCACTTCACCTGCAAAGACACACACCCAAAATACACAACATAACCAATCAATACTATTGACAACATTAACTTGAGTGAAAGTGTATACCCAAAGGCTAATCTTAAAATCAAGCCTGCTTTATTATAGTGTTCAAAAGCGACCTGTGAAGGAACCATCCAAATGGCTTGGACATCAGATTTAAACAACGATGAGATACAGTGTTTGAGGAAAACCCTGCATGTTTAGGCACTGCTGAGAGTTAGCTGATAAGTGCGATGAGGCCGGGAACCTGCCAAAACAAACCAGCTGCCTTTGCAATGGAGGGATTTTCCACTGCGCTGCCACAAATGATGCAAACTGTCCTGGAAAGGGTGTGGAAACGCACCGAAGAAGGAGAGGACCCTGTAGAGGGGAGAGCGAGGGGGACATGTGTATCTCCTCAATACCTCGCCCTCCAACCGTTTGTTATGGAGATGACTCTCCAAACTCAAGCGTCCTGTATACATCAGCGGGCCTCTCTAAAGATGACCTGCCCACACTGTTATGAACCGTCAAGGAAGCACAGCTTTGAAGAGATTAGTGTCGTCCTGCTGTTCTAAAAATGGTGAGCACCAACTAAGGTGATGTCATCTATTTAGTTTCCATGGCCTGTTTTTGATAGAAGTGATAGAATCCTCTTAGGACGAGTCAGTTCATGCCTTTGATGCTTAGTGCTGTGAATTAGCAAGAGAGAGTGTTAACAGTTTGATGCTGAAAATGTATTCTTGTGATAAGGAGAATGAAGCTTTAGCAGTCTATCAATGCCGAAGTTTCACTGAGGAGATGCAGGTTAATACGGGTGAGTCTATTTTTATTTTAGTTTGCTTTTCTTGTTATCATGAGAGAAAAAAAATCTGATCAGCTGAAAATCATTTAATTTCATCTGTCAAATACCATTCTATCATCATGCAGTTGTCCTGGGTCATTGAGCTGGCTGGCAATACAATTTGACCACATATTTAGAGTCACTATTATGTAACTGTTAGATAAAGTTGTAGCCTCCTCCTCCTCAAGTATACAGATTTGGAAATGCTCCATCACTCATAAGTGAATATCTGATCAAAATGACGAAATAATTTGCTCATCTATGATGCACCCTTTTATATTTATTGTGCTTATAAAATGTAAAAAATGAGAGATAACTTTTACTGTAAGTTGAGATCTTGATAAACAATATTTGTTGTTTTGTTGAGATCACGGGACAATTTGTCATGATCACAATAAAATAAGGCAAAACAAGCATAAAAACTAAGGATGATATTGTTCTGAAAAAGGTTCAGAACAATATAGTTCTCACAGAACAACGAACAATATTGGTGGAATAACTTTCAGAACTATTTTTTTCTGGCTAAAAATAACTTTAAAGAGCTTTTTTGTGCCAAAAAATGTCACAACGATCAAATATGTCTGTCTACTCTAGCTCACGAAGCTAGAGAAGCAATTTCACAACAAAATATTAATAAATTAAATTGGAAAGGGATCGAACCTTGCGATAACGCCCCTAAACTGGAGATGAGTAGGCGGTTCCTTACAGACGATTGTGTGATGATTGACAGGACAGATTGATCAGGCTTCTCCTGAACTTATGTTTAGAACTTTATTCAAATGTAGCGCAGTGAAATCCAAGAACATGCAGAGCATTAAGCAAGCCAAATTTTAATAAAAGCACACCAGCATCTTGTAAAATAAACTATGGAGTGCACGGATCACAGATTTACTGGGACAATGTTGACATTTTCAGCCTGAATCTTCACCATGACAACGTCCACAGACTTGATTTAAACATGGGAATTTAAAATACGTCTGCTGTCACCGCATCTGTCTTATACACATGCGTTCACAAGCAAATTGTGACTCTTGAGTAGTGATTTGTCATCTGAACAAGAAAAGTGGATTGTACTATTGTGGCATCAGCTAAATGGGGATAAAGAATGGGCAGCTGCCGAATTTAGCTGCTCTTCTGAATTGTGGCACCCCTGTTGGCGGATTTGAGTGAGAGCAAACAAACAAAGCTGACATCCTAAGCTCAAGTCATCCACTAAGCATTATGATCAAATAAAGCTCTTTATCTGAAATACCAAAAGTGTTTTGTACGAAGTCTAGGAACACATGGAGGTTAAGAGGATTGAGATAAAAAAGAATTTTCGGTTTATATCTATACCATTTCTAAAATAGAAGAATTGAGAAGGATGAAATGAGGAGTACTGTACTGCAGTGTTGCTATGAGAGACAGAGAGGAATACACGACACACAGAGTCTGAGTCCTTCATGTCCACTAATCTGTTTCATAACAGTGTAACTCCAGCCACCCACATGCACATCACAGCACACATGAGTGGGTGGGGAAAGGCTTTTCCCATTTAAAAAAAAATAAATAATAAAAAATCCAGACAGATCCAGCTCACATAGCACACATCTTATTGTTCCTTATCTGACTCCCTTAAATCAAGAGTTATTTTGTGTCAATTAATTGAAATATAATACAATGCAATGTCAACGCAATACTATTGTATTAATATAAAATACAAGGTATTTGTGAAAATTATATTGCATACATCAAAACCAGTACAATAATATAAAACAGTTTGTCTTTTTGTAGCTGCTAACTTTAAAACAATATTCAGTCAGAAAGACATTTTCACAAATAATCACAAAGAAATGCCAAGTAACTCTTGGAAATAAACATTTAATTTTCTATTAAAATGTCCTCCAATAATCTTTTTTATTTAAAAACTTTGAAAAATCACTTTTATCAAAAAAGGGGAGAGAGAGAGAGAGAGAGAGAGAGAGAGAGAGAGAGAGAGAGAGAGAGAGAGAGAGAGAGAGAGAGAGAGAGAGAGAGAGAGAGAGAGAGAGAGAGAGAGAGAGAGAGAGAGAGAGAGAGAGAGAGAGAGAGAGAGAGAGAGAGAGAGAGAGAGAGAGAGAGAGAGAGAGAGAGAGAGAGAGAGAGAGAGAGAGAGAGAGAGAGGTACTTTTTAATAAACAGGAACCATATACCACTACACATAGGAACCTGGTATGTCACGAGTCCAAAAATCTAGTAGTCGGTACCGTTACCACTATTTTATACTTATTTTTAAAACGAAATTACAATAATCTTACCAAAATGTTAGCTCAAATGTATTCGTGTATTTATGAGGTAATTTTTTGCAATAGTCAGTAATAAAACAAGAATGAATAAACACATTAGAAGCAGTAGCATAAATAAATACAATAGAATAAAGATACAAATTAAACAATGCTGTATATATTTTCAGTAAGGTTTAACAGAGGCATTCAAGTAAAAATACCACAGAAATTGAATAATCAAATATAAAATAACTCTGCATAGTCATAAGTCAAATATAGATTAATCCTAATTAAAGCTTTTCTTTTGTTGTTTGTTTAGTATTAATAATACAATACTAGACAGTATAGCAGGTTTTAAAGGGGTCCTTGATCATAATTGTTTAACTTTAGTTAGTGTGTAATGTTGCTGTAGCATAAACAACATCTGCAAAGATACGACACTCAAAGTTCAATGCAAAGGGAGATATTTTCTTTTACAGTAATCGCTTTTTAAGGACTACAACAAACGGTTGGTAGGGAATACAACAATCACAAACCCTAAAATTTACATAAACCCTGCCCCGGGAACAAACAATGAAGGGGGTGAGGCCATGTTGGGCAGCTTTAGAGAAGAGGAAGAGTTGTTGCCGCTGTTTTTTCCACCCCAGAAAAAGTTTGTCCTAAGGTTGACACTGTTCCTGGATATTATAACCTCAACATTTGTCTGCACATTTGCGGTGGACATTTTACGGAGAATAGCTTCCAGAAAAGAGTACAATGCAGGCTATATGCACAAAAGCTTCTCCTGAAAGACATAACCATTCCCATTTTGTCAGGAAAATCACAACTTGTATGTCTTATTATTTGTAGTTGTGTTTTCTATTAACAGTTCCAATTATAAGCTTTTTGTAGTTGCTTTGATAGCTATGATGTAAATAAAGTGTAAAGCTTTGCCTCCGCTAGCCCGCTAACTAACATAGTTTTGATATAGTGTTTACTTTAACTTTTGCAAGCTCTTGCTTTTGTCAGACTGCTCACCACCCCTTAGGAATAGTATCCATGATTTTGTGATTGATTACTGTTTGGATTACCATAATTTCCCGACAAATACGATTAAATGGTGGATAACAATGTAAGAAAAACAAAACGTCCCAGTTAACATTGTCAGGATCTGAATCGGGCTTGAATTGGTTTGAAATTTACACCAATAATTAATATTTACATCTGAGTAGAGCTTGAGGTTACTAAGACAGGCATTTTGACATAACTCTGTGTGGGTATTTGAACGTTTATGTGTAATGAGCCGCAAAAATCGGACACTCGCAAAAGGCAGCTATCGGTAATTAAGGTACTGTAAAAAAAAAAACAAGTATTGTCAGGATTTTCAAATGTTGATATCGACTTGGTACTGAAGAATCAGTTCTCATGATATTTCTAATAGGAACACAATGTTAATGCAAGACAAAGCACTGATGAGAATTAAGGGCTAAAATACATCAGGAGGCTAATCAACAAAACTATAGACAAGTGTGTAATAATCAGAAAACAAACAAGGATCGGAAACACAGGCAAACAGGAACAGAACAGAACCACACCAAAACATAATTAAAGTGACACCAAGCCAAACCCACCCTCCCTGGAAGGTGCGTCCTCATGCCATAATAACTAAATAAAGTTCAACAGAGGAGGTAGGGTGGGGGCTCTGGAGGAGGACGAGGAGTCAGAACAGACTACAACTGGGAGGAGCCGGCAGATGGGGGGGGGACTACAAAGAAGCACATATATTCTGCAACAAATGTCACTCACTTTGATATTTTCTTTCCTTAAAATATCATGACTATTTCTTGTAATCAATTGATAGCCCTAATATTTTTTATATATTTTCGGTTTTAGAATTAAAAAGTAACATCAAAACCTTTCTACGCTACTTTAGTACCCCTGGAGTAGCCCAGGCTGGGAAAGAAAAGCATTTTTGTGATCCAGAAATGTAAGTGGCTGGAAATGTGTTGGTGTGTGTAGGAGGCATCCATAAAGGAGAGAGAGGAGGATATTTTGCCACACACCCACAAACAACTTGTGATGGTAATAAATAGAATTCTGCAAACACAACTTACATGTTTTCAACTTCACATAGCACAATTTTACTATGATTTTGCTGACTGTATCCAAGCATTTTCTGATGTTACATGTTAATTAATTGTCAATGCTAGATTTCACCTTTGCTGTGGAGTCAAAAATGTAAAGTAAACTAAAGATAAGTGCTAAGAGGTCGAAAGTAGAAGCCCCATAGCAACTATCACGATACCAGGTGTTTCAGACTGTATTTTTAAGATGGCAGTGAGTCATGATTAATATCATAAAATCAGAAGCAAAAGGTCATGTCATGATGAAAGCCATGTGCAATTTAGGGATGCTGGCACACTTCCCTTTGAACGAAATATAACATACTCACCTATGATAATATATACACACAGGATATCTTTCTCATGCCGCCAGCGCCTAGAGCCCTCTGCTTTCATCTTACCTGTGAAATTGGGATGGGATATGGTCCAGGCAGATTCTCCTGCAATCTCACTGGATCAGGTGAGGCCCACGCATTCCCAGTCACCTCCACCAACACAGTTCCAGTCGAGAAGAAAGCATTGGCCTTCCCAGCCATGTCCTGCACCATCACCGAGAGCTTGTAGCGGCCACACATCTCTGGATCTAATGTTGAGGCACCTGGACAGATAGACACATTTAAGAAAACCCCCACAAACGGCTGATATGAAAAGATCCCCATAACACCAACAACAGCTAAAAAAGGGAAACTATTTAATGTAAGTATCTTATATCTATGTAAATTAAATTAAATAAAATTATGTTGTTACTCTAGATGGCGCAGGCTTATGGGTCCTTAACTCAACCTGCTGACAATTTATTTATTTATTTTATTTATTTAACAGGGACAGTGCACAATATATGTACTGTACCAGATTTAGCTAAAAGCTAATTTCCATCTGCAGTCCCTGGGCAGGTGCCAATAGCGTGCAAAATATTGCAACCACATAATAAACAACATCAAAAATCCAAATACAAAAATAAACAAACTGTTATTACAAGAATTTTACCATACACACAGTAAAAAAACATACTGACCACATTCAGTGTCTCATAGCTAAATGACTACAAACCTGATTGTCCTTCAACCATATTTGCACACTACCTTTAACATGTTTTAATGTACTGCATTCTCTGACACTCAGTGGTAAAGAATTCCACATGCCAGCTGCCTT
This sequence comes from Chrosomus eos, assembly GCA_036326025.1. Lineage (NCBI taxonomy): Eukaryota > Metazoa > Chordata > Actinopteri > Cypriniformes > Leuciscidae > Chrosomus > Chrosomus eos. The sequence goes on from CM070818.1 coordinate 33,192,341, forward strand.
TACTGAAAAGCAGTTTTGTCCAAAAGTTGACAATAACATCAACTACATGGCACAAGCTGATTGGTTCCTGTTGCATCTGCAGCCAATGAGCTAGTAGTTGGTAAAATAATTGGTTAGAGTTTTCTGTAGCAGTTTGTTGCACTCAGTTCCTCCACTTTCCCCAGCTCCACCTGTATAGATCTGCTACGGGTAATTTCATATTTTTTATGCAGCAGTATTTCTTACATGCTCACAGCAGCAGTGGCAGCAGCAGCAGTGTAGCCAGCTTGTTCTCATCCCAAGGCGTCATGCTCATATTGACGTTTAACCGTTAACCGAAAGTAAAAAATTTGACCGATTAATACTATCAGTTAAACGTTTTTTTTTTTTTTTAATTAAAGCTTTTTTTATATTTTTGGCTTCATGGTTAAATAAAAAACATACTATATATAGCCAATATTTGTTAACTCACTGGACGCGCCGATATGCGCAACCACACGCGCCAACAGACATACATATTCTCCTACATGCAGCACCCGTAGACTAACCTTACAGTTTAGACTAGAGGAGTGCACGCTCGCACGGGGGAAGCATGAAGCTTACTTTACAACATCAGTTAATCAATATCGTAATGAATAGAATCAACCTTAAATAATATATGGTTATCTGCATCTTTCCGTCTCTTAGTTACTTTTTAAACACGAAAATCGCATTCAGCATGACACGCAAGTGGTTGCCGTGGTAATGAACAAAGCTTGTTAAAGCGAATGTCCATCTGAGGCAAAAATACTAAATATGCAGCGCGAGTTATATATTTCTTAATCCAAACAATTTGCCACTGAACCAGCTTATAAAATCTTCTACAAGGCTGTGCTGGTTGCATTTGAGGTAACTTAACTTACAGGTCATGGGTTTCAGATTTAGCTTGAGACCGGTATGCATTAAGCTCGATAGTAGTCGTGTCTCCTTCATTGCGTATTTTTATAAACTTGAATATATCCCTCCACTGCATACTGTAATCCCATTTGCCTCGATCTGGAGGATATCGCGGAGGTATTGCTCCAAAAAAAGGTCACTGACACGCACGGGTATACCTATTCCCGTCATGGCAATCTGTCGCGCTGGTCGTGTTTGACTATTTGTTTGACGGACGTAGCAATAGTATGGGGGGCGGGGCTCGGCGAAAGGCTAATTATATAATATTATCAGTTAACGGTTAATAATCGATTAACGAGTGGCGGTTGTCGGTCGGGAAAATTAACCGAAATGAGCATCCCTACGTCATACAGTTGACGCTTGTGACATTTCGTCGAAATCCTACGCACATGGCACCCTTTAGCGTCAATATGAGATGCAGCGGTTGTGATCCCAAGGCGTCATACAGTTGACGCTTGTGGGATTTCGTCTAAATCCGACGCCCTAACCCTACCCCAGACCTAAATCTACCCATAACAGTGCGTGTTATATTGACGCTAAAGGGTGCCATGTGCGTAGGATTTCAACGAAATGTCACAAGCGTCAACTGTATGACGCACTAGGATGAGAATGCGTTGGTGTAGCAGATACAGTATATATTCTGCCAAGACCAAATACATTAACATTGTCATATCCATTACCATGCAAAACTGAGATAGAATTAATTGTATTTACTCTCCCATTCTAAAGATTTCTAAATGTTGATAAAAGTATCTTATGCTCCCTAAGGCTGCATTTATTTAATCAAAATTACAGTAAAAACAGTAATATTGGGAAATATTATTACAATTGAAAATATCTGTTTTCTTTTTAAAGGAACACTCCACCGATTTTTCATATTAAACTATGTTATTCTCTTATCTAAGATGAGTTGATACATACCTCTCTCGTCTCACTTGGGACTAGGAGTGCTTCGACTCGGCGCAGTAATATCTTTACTCATGAAAAATCCTCTCCCCCCTCTCCCTCTCCCTGAAAGAGGATTTTTCACGAATGAAGATATTACTGCGCCGAGTCGAAGTGCTCCCAGTCCCAAGTGCTATTCCGTCATACATTATAGTTATCCATTTTACCGCTTAGAAAAAGCGCCACGTTTTATTTTGTGTCACCATACTTCGTCGTGTAACTACTCGTGTAACTGTATTTAAATAGGGAAAACGTGGAGGTGTTTGGTTGCTTCTAACTTCATCTCTGTTTGGCCCGTAATGAATGAACTGGACTAAGCTAACTGCTCTCAAAGTTCTCCGCCCGCCAGAGCGATAGTCGAGAGAGGTATGCATCAACTCATCTTAGATAAGAGAATAACATCGGAGGAGTGTTCCTTTAAATATGTCATTTATCCCTGTGGTGGCAAAGCTGAATTTTCAGCTTTATTACTCCAGTCTTTAGTGTCACATGATTATTCAGAAATCATTTTAATATGCTGTTTTTTCTTTCGTCAGAAATGATTCTGATGAATGGGGATCGCTTGTGAGAGCCTATCTACTTTGAGTGTAACTAAATGAGCCAATGCACATTAGTATGTGATAATTTCACCAGCTGCTTGTGCATCGCGGTGCAAGCATATAATGAGCAGCAGGTGCCTCGCATCCTTGTCTTTCGCTTCGGAGCCAGACGGTGAATGCTGTTCCTGCTCTGCAATCTTATCTGAGAGTGTTTTAACTTCAAAAGACGAGTCTGCTTCTTCAGGAGAATGCCTCTTCAAGCTGGTGTTGGTGTTACAGCAAAGACAGCACTGACCACGATTTCACAAAGAGCATAAGAGCTGTTTTCACAGCTCAGAATGTAGCGACTTCAATGAGAATGTGAGCAAGCAAGCTTGCACTATCGTCCTGTTTGTGTAGCCGCGGTCATCCCTGCTCAGATAGAGCAGTTTCCTGAAAGAGCATACACGGTTTGACACTGCGTCCTTTTTGAGATGTCATTCAAACCTTGTGTTTCTGTATGCGGTCGTTTCCTGCCATTTGACGGCCACGATAACTGTTTCACATGCCTGAGCTTAAGCATGTTGAGGCATTTGTGGGTGGTTCATGTTCTCTCATGAGAGCATGACCACGTCTGCACGTTATTCGTCTCCCCTTTCTCGTAAAGGCTTGAGCCACTCAGCGTGCCGTGTGCCGTTGAGCTGCCAGCTGACAGCGCGTGTTGTTCGGCGCTCTAGATGCGCGGTCGAGACTCAAGTGGAGGAGTCCCTTTGCTATTGCCAAATTCCCAAGCCAAACATGCCAAAATCTGCAGAAAAAGTTTTCTCTCTCTCACTACCCTTGGTGGTGGGGTGGCTTTGCTAATGGCAGACCGCCTCTTCCCTGCATGTGATGGCCACCCTACAAGTCTGTGGAAGGCCAAAACACGCAATGCACGAGGGTAGTTCTGAGTCGGGGTTGAGCTGTGCATAGTGACCGACTGTAGTTTGAGCCACAGCGCTGGCCCTCGGTCCACGCTAGTGGTCCAGAAGCGCCTCAGGGATAAACCTTGCCGAGGTGCGAGTCATCGCCAAGGCTCGCTTTCTCGATGCTCCCATCTCATGAGGTGGCCTTTTCTGGCAACAATGTTGGAGACTGTGCCCATCGGTTCTCCACAGTTCAGAAGCAGGCTGAGGTAACCAAGAGCTTGTCCCGATGTGCTACCAGAGTCACTCGTGGGCTACCCCTCAGTCTATTTGTCGCCAAGGGTGTCAGTACCCTGCAAAAAAAAAAAAAAAAAACTCACAGCCAGCTCTACTGTGACGTTGAGCTTTCAGAGGAAGACTGTGACTGAGACAGGTGACCCAGAGTCAGCTGCACTTCCCTGGTGAAGGGCTGGGTGGATAATCTTTTATTTATTCAAATTCTGTTCTGCCGCTGACGTCTCAGTCAGTGGTACCCAAATTCTCAGTAAGATCAGCTTCTCTATCTCTGGGTCTCAAGAGGGGGTGGATGGGAGTGAACGACGCTTAAATGCCTTGCCACTCCTGTTCCCCTCTATCGCCAGCGGGCAGCTGTGTGCAGTTCGGGGACGCTACCAGGCCTTCCCACCAACCTCTGTCTGGAACCAGGTAGTGTTGCATAGCACACTCAGACCCCACTTTGGGCCGCCTCAGTGCCTGTTGAGTCCCTGTGTTCCACCTCGCTGCTCCACCCCGGGTACGTCCGTGGTCCAGTTGGTCCCGCTTGCACGGTGTGGCTAGCCTGGCTAGCGCCCCCCAGCCTGTCTCGCTGACTCATCCGTACCATCAGACTCGGCTATGCGATTCAGTTCGCCTGGTGCCCTCCCAAGTTCAGGGGCATCCATTTCGCCTCCGTGTGGAGCAGTGATGCCCCTGTCTTGTGGGCAGAGATCTGTCCTACTGGCGAAGGACATGATCGAGCCGGTCCCTCAAGCCGATACGAAAATAGGGTTCTACAGCCCCTACTTCATTGTACCCAAGAAATGCGGTGGGTTACAGCTGATCTTGGACCAGCGAACCTTGAATCGGGCCCTGCACAGGCTCCCGTTCAAGATGCTCATGCAGAAAACGCATTTTCGAAATGTCTCCAAGATTGGTTTGCAGCGATCGACCTAAAGGACACTTACATTCATGTCTCGATTCTTCCTCGACACAGACCGTTCCTGCGGTTTGTGTTAGAGGGACGGGCATATCAGTATAAAGCTATTGTTCCACTCTGAGAACCCGGCCTTCATATTCTCAACTATCTCGATGACTGGCTGATTCTGGCTCAGTCTCGGGATCAGTTGTGCGAACACAGAGACATGGTGCTCTGTCACCTCAGCCTGTTTTGGCTTCAGATCTACTGGGACAAGAGCAAACTCTCCCCTGTGCAGAGGATCTCTTATCTTGGTATGAAGTCGGTTAACCAGACAGCACGACTCACAGAGGAGGACCCTCTTGGGAGGGACAGTGGTCCCACTGAAACTTTTTAAGAGGCTCCTAGGTCATATGGCATCCACAGCAGCACTAACGCTGCTCGGATTGCTTCATATGATACTGCTTCAGCACTGGCTTCACGGCCGAGTCCGGAGATGGGCGTGGCAGAGCAGAACGTACCGGGTGCACGTTGCTCCGCACTGTCTCCTACCTTCAGCCAGTGGTCGGACCCTTCGTTTCTACGGGCAGGTGTTCCCCTAGAACAAGTGTCCAAGCATGATGTGGTCTTCACGGATGCTTCTGCCACCGGCTGGGGGGCCACGTACAACGGGCATGCAGTTTCAGGTCTGTGGATGGGGCCTCATCTGCATTGGCACATCAATTGCCTCGAGTTGCTCACAGTACACATTGCGCTGGGCTGATTCAAAGGGCCGCTACATGGCAAGCACGTACTAGTCCATACGGACAGCACTGCGACCGTTGCGAACATCAACCGCCAAGGTGGTCTATGCTCCCGCCGCATGTCACAACTCGCCTGCCATCTCTCAGAAGCATCTGAGGTCGCTTTGTGCCATTCACATCCCTGGCGTGCTCAATCGTGCAGGTGACAAGCTCTAACGACAGCTTATGCTTCCAGGAGAGTGGCGTCTCCATCCCCAGGTGGTTCAACTGATATGGGACTTCTTTGGAACAAACAGACAGATCTGTTTGCCTTTCCGGACTCGACCCATTGCCAATTGTTTTATTCCCTGACCGAGGGGGGACCCTCAGCACGGATGCACTGGCGCACAGCTGGCCCCGGGGCCTACGCAAGTATGCGTTTCCCCCAGTGAGCCTTCTCACACAGACAATTGTTAGTTGCGCTGTATTGGCCCATCCGGACCTAGTTGTCAGACCTCATGCTCCTCGCGACAGCCCCTCCTTGGCCCATTCCTCTGAGGAAGGACCTGCTTTCTCAGAGACGGGGGCACTATATGGCCCCCTCAACGAGGCACCTCTATGCTCTGAAGTGGAACCTGTTCATTGAATGGTGCTCTTCCCACTGGGAAGACCCCTAAAGATGTCCGATCAGAGTCGTGCTTTCTTTCCTACAAGATGGGTTGGAGTGAAGGCTGTCTCCCTCAACCCTCAAAGTGTATGTTGTTGCTATCGCCGTACATCATGATGCAGTTGAAGGTAAGTCATTGGGAAAGCATGACTTGATCGTCAGGTTCCTGAGGGGAGCGAGGAGACTAAATCTCTGGTAAAGAGTCTAAAAGTCTCTGTCTCTGGTGATCAGCGCACTCAGAGACCTCCCCTTGAACCACTGCAGTCAGCTGAGTTAAAGATCCTGTCACTAAAGCCCTGTGCTCCTGACTGATCTGGCTTCCATCAAGAGGGTAGGGGACCTGGAAGCATTTCCGGTCGACAAATCATGCCTAGAATTCTGGCTGGCCAACTCTCACGTTGTCCTGAGAACTGAGACTCAGATACGTGCCCAAGGTTCCAATCAACTCCCTTCAGGGACCAGGTAGTGAACCTACAAGCGCTGCCTTTGGAGGAGGCAGACCCAGCCCTTACTTTTTCTCTGTTCAGTCCACTCTTTGTGGTTATACGTGGACAGAACACAAAGCTTCAGGACTTCAAGAGGCTCCCAAAAAGCTTCGGAGGCCAGCAGAAGGGAAAGGCTGTCTCCAAGCAGAGGATGGTCCACTGGAAAGTGGATGCCATCGCCATGGCTTACGAAGCCCAAGGCGTGCCTTGCCCGTTTGGGTTGCAAGCACACTACACTAGAAGTGTTGCTTCCTCCTGGGTGTCAGCTCAAGGTGCCTCGCTGACTGATATATGTAGAGCTGCGGGCTGGGCGACACCTAACACATTGGCTAGATTCTATAGCCTCCGTTTAAAGCTGGTACCTTACCGTATACTCGCCCCCAGTGGCCAGTAGCACGAGGGACACGTTCTTAGTGTCAGCTTGCAACACCACTCCCAGCCCCATGGGCCGGATACGTGCGTCTATTTGCTCCAGTAGTGTTCCCTAGAAATTGCTAACACTGTGTGTTTCTCCGTCACCCCTGCGGCAGTCAGACGTTGCTGAACCACCCCAGAGACTGCCATATGTTGTACTACCCTGCTATTCCATATGTGTATCCATCACAGTGCCTCGCTCCGGGGTGGGATGTGGCTTCCGCAGCGTTCCCTTCCCCAAGGGCACGCTTTCCAAGCGTTATTCGATAAGTCACATTGAGTGAGTCTTGCGGAACAGCAGTGACTGATCTTCTCTGCTTAGAGCTCCTACTTTCTGCCCAACACTGCGGTCAGGCCAGGAGGCTCAAGCTGAGCGTTGGAAGGGCCAGTAGCCGTGGCATTTTGGTAGTTTTGGCATGTTCCCCATTTGTCAGAAAAACTTCTGACTCACATCATAGTGAGCTGACGAAGGGGAACGTCTAGGTTACGTATGGTAACGTGGGTCCCCTCGCCACAGTTGCTGAGCTTCCGCTGTATGGCCGAGTCACAGGTCTGGCTCCTCAGCAGAAAAACAAGGGGGCAATTATCGCATGCCAATGTGCATTGGCTCGTTTAGTTACACTCAAAGTTGATTCCCTATTCGTCAGAATCACTTCTGACTCACGTCTCCGTTCCCTCCTAGGGGAACAAGGTTTACCATACGTAAACGAGACGATTTGGTGCTCAAGAAACATTTCTTATTATTATCAATGATTTTCAGGATTATTTGAATAGAAAGATAAATAGCACTTAATGCATCCCTGCTAAATATAAAATCTTACCCTAAACTTTTAAAAGACGGTAGTGTAAATCAAATTAAATTTTTGTTAATTGCACAAAATCAACCTAACTAGTAAGAACATTAGATCACACCACAAAGTAATGTAATGTATCTAATGTACTCCACAAAATAATCTAATGTATCTAATGTACTCCACAAAATAATCTAATGTATCTAATGTATTGTTAACACATGGTATCACTCTGGGAGCAAATCAAATGCAGCAGTAAAGACCTACATTGCAAAACCATCTATTGTCTGCACAGCCACATAAAAACACAGTGTACAAATTGTGAGTGTATTAAGCCTCTGTTTTTATCCCTCTCTCTGAGCTAATGCCAAGCTGCTCTCATTGCATTTGAACCAGAATCGTCTGAGCTGACCTGATAGGCATGGGGTCTTGATGACTCATTCAAATAGTGGCCATGTTTAAAAAACAACAATGTTGTTAACAGCCAAGTTAACAATGCAATAAGCAGAGCGTGTTGGACTGGCTGAGCGAAAGAGAAAGTTATTAGCTGATGTCATGGTGGAATTGGGGTGAGAGGAGTGACAGATGAGGAAGGCAGTTTACACCAAGACAATTAAAAAAGCACGAGTGCACTAGTCCAAAATTTACAAGGAAAGAGGTATTATTCTATACCTTTTCAAGATTTGATTGGTCAATGCAATGGTATTGTGATTAGGACATGCGCTGACTTATTCTTTACCAAATATATCAGTCAGACTTAATTAAATTTATCCTAATCTTAGTCACAGAGAAGCATCAGTAGTTTATTACCATCCTCTGTAAGAGACACTTCTCCGGTGATGGAATCAATGGAAAACATGTGGCTGGCAGGGATGCGTGGTATCTGGTCCAGAAGACTGAAGCGCAGGTCCGCGTGGGCGGTGTTTCGGTCGTCTCGGTCCAGCGCTTCCACCTGCATGAACGGGATTCCTGTGACAATGACACGTACACACAGATACACATCAGAATTATTTATCACAATCTCCATGAACTGACTGAACTGAAGCATTTAGATTGATGAGCAAACAGTGGTTATTTGCATATTAACAGAACAGAATTTCAAAAATAGCTATTTTTTTCACAATTATATTTTTGGCCATTTTATTAACTGTGAGAGGAGAGCAAAAATGAAATGGAGAAGAGGGAGGAAATGGATTGGTCATAAGGCAAAATCTCTCAAACCAAAGTCGTGATTACAAAAGAAAATAATTCTCAGTTTTTTACTAAATGGGGTATTAGTAAAAATCATTATTAACAGCTGTGTATAGAGCTTAATTTGGTTGAAACCGGAATACATTTACATTTGTGTAATTGTTCTGTTCTTAATGTTTGATTGCAATCAAGTGATTGTGAAACATCTTACAGTACAATCTCACAACTAACCTGACATTCAACACAGGTCATTATTGATGTTCTATATTCAAATAATTGCCAATGCGTATTCAAGGGGATGACTTCACTGCACTGATAAAAAACGGTGAATCAGTTTGTTCGTTTGTTCTTCAATTAATTTTCTTCCTCAGCATGAAGCCTCTGAGGTCAGAGTACATGAGTCTCTCTTTTCTGATGTTCTTAGAGATGAGATGAGTAATCTCTGAACATTGATGAGAAAAACATTCTTCATTTTGGTCTTGTTATTCTCTCCAATCTCTACAAGCAAACAAGCGTTTCTGAGAAAATTAAGAAATTCAATTCACAATTGTTAGCACTTCAAGTACATGTCATCTATTATCACAGTGATGGTGTACAGGCAAAACAGATTGTCTGCATGTCTCTGTTAGACAAGCTCTTCATGTGTCTCATAGAAAGTGAAAGGAAAAAAAAAAACTACAGTACCATTCAACTATGGGACAATAAGCTTTTCTAACTGCAATACTATGCTACTCTAATGTATGGTGTGGTGAAGGAAATGTGTGACATTCAGACTAACAGTTTACCTCATTTAGCATCACACGCCTATATAATGTAAGAAAAAGTCAAGGCAATTAGGATAAGCATCAAGCAAAGGAAGTTCTCTGATGCAGACCTGCTGAGCACTGCCCACCCACCTTTGAGAAGTCCCAGCTGCACACTGCCTCTCATGCTCTCTACCAAGAACACCGGCACGTTGTCGTTCTTATCGATGACGCACACTTCGACAGTAAAGCTCTGAGTGTGCATGGACTTTGTGAAGGACACCTGGGAAAAAGTACTCAGTTCAAAACACTCAAGCAACATGTCTTATAAGAGCTCAAACCGTTATGCCTCACATTTTATTGGCCAGCAATTTTCATCAGCATTTGTTATTTGGGTTGCCTCCTACTTAAATTTGTATCAAATGATCTGAGTGGCATAGGTTTCATTTGAGCATACATGATTCAAGAAGCTGTGTAGTAGTCAGTGCCGAATCGACATGCATCTCGAAGTAACATGCATTTTTACAAAGAACTTCTGTAACAATGAATGTTAAAAAACAGATATTCTTGAAATGGAATTGATACATATGTAAGGTTATCTTATCCTGATGTCTTCAATGTATCTTGAAAAATGACATTAAATGTAGGTCAAAGATAAAGGAACATTACTTATTGAATGCTTTTTAAGAAAGGGAAAATGTCCTTTATGATTCTGCACCTGTAAGGAGTAGGATGGCTGCTTCTCTCTGTCCAGAGGTTTAAGGGCATACAGGAAGCCTGACTCTACCCCAAAAATCCCTTCATCATCACCACTCACAGTCAGATCAGAATATGTCAGGGGGAGATCCAGCAACTGAAATAGCAAAATATGGTAAATATATAAAAACGTATCTATAATGGGAAACTGTAGGCTACTAGTGTTCTATTTATTTGTAAAAAAAATTATTTAGTAGCCAGGTTGTTTTGACAGACATCATTATGTACAGTATGAGGCTCTAGTGAGTGCTGGCTCAGTTCACACTTGACATTAAAATGCACTGAAAAACAAGTGTAAAAGCTTTTGTTACCGGTCACTGCTTGATATCGAGAGAGTTGGGGATATGATTTCATTGTAATCCTATCTAGTCATCATATCTGCATTCAAATCACACAAACCGAGCCCATTCCACCTTGGGCTTTACCAGGTCTAATATGCTCAGCCACGCAATTTATTTTTAGAAGAATCACATGAAAACTGCTTTGCTTTGGGGTCATTTGTGCAGTTGTCACTCCAGAAACTTTGCAGTGTGTAGGTGACCTCTTGTCTTCTTAGCAGCATGATTTTTTTTTCCAAATAGTTAATAGATTATACACAGAATGCAAGCAAAGAAAGTTTTATCAGACAGGGTACGTTTACACGACAACAAGTTTATCCTTTAGGTTTTACGTGTACAGACGACACCATTTTCAAAACGATCTCCATTCACAAGGATCCGCGAAAACGACTAAAAATGCTGTATTCTTCTGCCAGGCCATTAGATGGCGATGAAACACTAGAGACTGAACACGTAATAAGCATTTCCACAACAATGTCATCGTCTTCAGAGATTAGTGTTTTTGTTGCTTACGGAGACCGTTTTCAAAAACTTTCACTTTGAAACCTGTTTTCAAAAGTTTGCGTTTTCAGGCACCTAAAAGATTGCTGTTGTGTAAACGAACGGCCAAAACGCCTAAACAGTTTTACGGATCTTCTTGTTCGTTTTTACAATAAGTCACACATTTAAGTTGAACGCAGAAGTAGTTTAAACAAAACAAGACATATTGTGAACAATAAACCCATATAACTACATCTGAACTCAAAAAGAATCTATCACTTATTAATAATCAAAACCAAAAGTCTAACAAATGTTTTACAATGATTTCACTGTTGGTGTGAAAGGCCAATTTACTTTTGCCAAAAATAGAACTTTAGATTTTCAATCAAGTCCAATCCAACAATCAAGTCCAGCCCAGGTGAGAAAAAGTAACTTAACATTACTTTCCATCAAAAGTAACTAACACGATTAGTTACTTTTTTAGGGAGTAACACAATATTGTCTCTCAATCTGATCTATCAGTGTTTCAAGTTGACATTCTCCTTCCAACGTCACAACTAATAATTATGAAATTCCAACTCCACTTGAAGGGCACATTAATGCCTGTTAAAGTAAACAGGGCCACTGGTTGTGTAGTTGGAGCGGTCAGTGAGACTGATGTTTGGCTGACCCCTTCTCTAAATGTCTGTGAGTGTGAACAAACATGGCTGCTGCTGTTGACAGCAGGTATGTGACTCAGTGGTTGACACCAATTCGCACGGATATTCTGAATTAAGCTGAGCATGAGGCTACACATTGTAAATGCGTTGTGTTCAATGGCACATCCAATGCTAGGTACAGTATGATCACATGTCTTAAATAGCATACAAACCAGAATAGCCCGTGTCATGCCAATAATTCCCATGCAGTGAATTTTAATGATTTTGTTTGGTTCCTGGAATGTAACTCTGAATAGTGTTTTTCGATGCTTGCCCTGCTTTTTTAGAATAGCATACTAGTGAGTGTTTATTTGGGAAAGGTAAGGATTGATTGAAGCGCTAATTGCACACAGCATGACTCGTGTGGCACTTTGTAGCTTGCCTTTCCTCCTGTCTGTTCAATCTGATATGCAGCCTACGCACCTGCACATGATATCCAGGGAACAGTCTATTAAACCCATGTTTGCTTGTTTTGCTTGACTGTGGTAAAAAAAGCTAAGCTTATAAATAAAAAAAATTATCAATTCTATCTGGTGGCCTTGCAGCAAGAAGACAACACTCCGGTGAGAGCTAAATAATAATTTTTAAAAAATACATGAATGAGTCAGCCCTCATTTGTCACTTATTTTTTTACAAAAATTCTGTAGCCATCATCCTGTACCTTCTGTGATCACACTGGGTGTGGGTAATTATCCACCCACTCACATGTAGGCCATTATACTTGATTTGGACACTGCACAGAGACTGTTTTGATAGCATGCCGTCAAATTCAGAAAATGGTGAGCAAGAAGGACTAGAACCCAAACAGTCCTTCAGAAATGCCGTCAATTACAGTGTCTAAGCAAAAAGCTTTTGGAGAGCAACTGGGCTATTACTAAACGACATCTGGTAAAGATTTCTGACACAAGGCTTGAAGTAAAGCATTGTACAGGAGCTCCATATTTAGTTTGGTGATGACTGGTTATTGCGTGAATGCATGCTCATAATTGTACCTTGAGTTCTGAGTGCTCTGAGGAGTGGGATGTAGGATTTATTGAATGGCATGAATGCTCTGCTTTTTCAGTCCTTTCTCTACATTGCTCTTAGAAGCAGTCATTAATACATTCACAGAACTCTTTAGTCATTCGGAACACAGCACAAGGACAGTCCATTTTAACAAACTAAATCCAGTCTATAAATAACACCCAGGACAATTTCTTTCACTCAGTAATCTTTGTGGCATTTTAGTCACCAGATCTGACAATATGTTGCTTAGTCTGTCAGAACTGCTTATTAATTTTTTTTAGCCAACTAAAATGTTCAGAACCTTGGTGTTACATTTTCTCACATTTGAAGATTACATCACTCATTTGGTCTGGACTGCAAAACGGCACACCTCCGCACCATGTAATATGAGAATGAGAGAGTCTGACATTCTACTTGCCACTTGCCTTCATAATTTTCATATCTTGATTACTGCACTGCCCTTTTCATCAGCCTAGTCAACAAAACCATTGCTAGACAAATTGGCAACCTGTGTCATCCTGTATTAAGTGCTTTATGGCCCTTACTCTTCATCTATTTCAGCTACACTCAGTCTACACACACTTCCACAGTCAATTATTATTATTATTATACATATTTTATTTATTATTTTCTTGTATATATTTATTTTTACAGTGGACAAATATAGGCTACCCTAAATCTTAACTTACCAAAAATATTTTTTTTCCTTACAGAAAAAACTCACCTTGGTGAGGTACCATGGGAAAATACCATCATAGTTTTCAGGAACACCAATCTTAAGATGAGCGGTCTCAGAAAGCAAAATCTTCTGAGTCAGCACCTAAAATAGAAAGCAATTAATTGCAAAAGTTAAATCATGGTGAATGATAAAAATGTATATATTCCAGACAAAAAGGCCAAGAGAACTTACGATCAGTGCAATAAAGCAAGCACTCAGAGATTCCATCGAGCCAACAGCAGCCTATGCCTGAGACAAAAACAACAACATCATTTTTTTGTATGCTTATTTGCTTTAAAGTTCAAGCTTCAGTTTTGTTTCGTTTTTTAACACATAGAAGAGACGAAGATACAAATTGACTTCTGGTTTTGCGCCTATAAGTGTGTGTTGATTTTTTTTTTTAACCAAGAGCCACAACTAGGCCTGTTGTTAATCTTATCTGAATGTAGCCTACTGTAGTCAGTATAGTGCATTTCTCCAAACGTTTAAATAAAAAATAAACCGAACTAAAAACCGTATACCCTTAAGATAATCTATTTGGCTGTGTGAACGAATCAAGTGCCATGCCATCATACTTTTTCTCCAGTTAATGTTCAACTAGAGTACATCTCATTAATGTAACATCACGTAAGTGTCGAGTTACTTCTGTGCGCTTTTTTTCAGGGACAGCTACACGATTTAGGCTAACTTCTTTTTAATACAATACATAAAACAAGAATATCCGGCAGGTATATACCATTGTCAAAAAAATTATAAATCGTACGCTGCGATTAGGCCTATAGCAATGAAAACAAACGAACATCTGTAGGCTACTCTGTGATACGTCTGTAAAGAAAAAAAGAAAAAAAGAAGAAAAAAGACATAGCCTATAATACGCCATGTGACACAGAACTATAGATCTAGCTCGCACTTAAAAATATATATATAATAAATATCCTAAATACAATAAGTACCTAAGTACAATAGTCTACTGTGACAAGTAAAATGCAGATGTGTTATGATACAATAAGAATGGCCTACGTGTAGCCTAATAAAAACAAACGCAAATAATTTAAAACAGCAACATACAGTAAATCTACAAATTAGCATCAGGGTGAACTGACAGATACAGCAAATTCTTAAATTCTCAAAATCTTTTTTTCTTATGTTTATCCGATCATGGCCTAGATGTTGTTGAATAAAAGCAGCTCTTACCTCTCGTTCAAACTTGCCGATAGCGAAATTGAGAATGGCTAAAGCGTTAGAAGAGCATTGCATCTGCCTTGTATCTGATTAATGATTAGCTTTCTTAATTTGTCTCTGAAAACCTTTAACTACCTTGTTTCCTCCAATTATACTACATCGTCATTGGCTTGCATATGTATGGGGGAATAAATTACATGGTATTATAGCCTCAAGTTTGAATCATGTATTTTGTGTTTGTAGAAAGAGTAGGCCTACATTCAGATTGTTTTTTTTTTTATATTTTATTATAAAACCAATTGTAAACATGTAACAAAATTAACAACTCAATAATATTAAATACCTTTAAGTGCAAATCAAACGTTGTTAAAAACAGCTCACAAAACATAATTTATTGCTTCTATGTCGTAATTTGCACACGGAGCATAGATGTCGAAGTAGCCATATTTCAGACCTCTTATATTGAAACTTCTTATATTGCCTCTTGCCCTCCCCTCCCATCCCATCCCATCCCCCACCCAAAAAAACTCCCAAACCTTCTAGTTTGGTGTCTTGGCTGAGTTACGAACCTGCGCACTCAGTTTCAAGTAACATTAGATTCCATATGTTATTTCAACAAGAAAAATGACTTGTGCTCATCTATATGCACACATGTGCATTCCACATCTGATACAGCTGTAGTGCACATCAGGAAAAGAACACATTTCTTTTGCCCCAGTGCAAACATAACCATAGCTCTCCGAAGGGAACATTGTGATTAGTGGATTTACCTCCTATTTACATGCGTAGAATTTGCCAACTATACATATTAAGGCAACGAAACAAAAAAAAGTAACGTAACAATAAAAAAGCCTCATGCCGGCCAACATAATCAACATGATTTTGTCAGTTTTGTTTCATATATAATCTCTTTTTCAGTTTACAAAACAAGTTCATATTTGTCTGTACAGATAAATAGTCCTTATATTAGCATTAAAAACACACAGCTTCTGGTCGTGGGTATCAGTGGGCATATTAGTCCAGTTTTTCAGAGCACTGACAGGTCGTGACAGGATTTGGACTTCTGTCTAAAGGCCATCTTCTTGTTCTTCCGGGCTACCATACGGCCCAGGAAACGTTTGGCCTTTTTGCTGATGCTCTCGCGGCGCTTACAGTTGGCCATGCGGCGGGCGTTCTCTTCCTTGCTGTCCTTGCGAAGGCGAATTTGCCGTACGATGCCCTCGAAGAGGTCGCGCACATTGTGATGCAGGGAAGCTGAGGTTTCAATGAACTTGCAGTCAAACACAACGGCACAGGCACTGCCCTCTAGAGAGACACGGAAAAAGAGATGCAGGTGAGCAATAACTCCATTACCAGAGGGACTGAGGCTACAGTGTCATCATTACTATATGCCTCCTGGCTGTTCCTCAAAGCTCAGGAGAGATGAGTACTTTATCCAAAACATGACTCCTAGCAGAGGCTGTGAAAAGTCTGTGTTTCTATATGCCATATTTAAAATAGAGAAGAAGATGGGTGAAATCTTACCATCTACAGAAACTTCTCGGGACCGCACCAAGTCACTCTTGTTTCCCACCAGGATGATGGGGATGTTTTCCGACTGCCGAGCTCTGCGCAGCTGGATTCGTAGCTCTGAAGCTTTCTCAAAACTGGACTTGTCTGTCACCGAGTACACGATGATATAGGCATCTCCCATACGCATACACTGATCTTTCAGCCACTGGCTGTTATCCTGTAGGAATAAAATGAACGGTTATACAGTGCAAAGTTTACGGTGATCATAAGCCTTTCAATTCTTTAAATCTATTTTTATTTATATTCATTAATTTAAAATATTTTATTATTTGTAATTAGTTTAAATAATTTAAAATATTTGTATTTTTGTATTAATTTAAAATAAGGACGAAAAAAATATTACTCTTAATGTTGATTGCTTACCTGTTCCCATATATCATACAGAAGGATTGAGGTCTCCTCATCATCAACTACAAGGGATCTGTCATATGTGTTTCCTGAAATGAAAAAGCAATACATAAGCACAAGATATATCACACAGGTTTTTTTTTTTTTTAATCTTCTGAAATGATAGGTCTGAAGGGTAAAGATGCAATATAGATATTTACCCGTTTCCTCGCAGTCGCTACTGTCTTCAACTCCACCAAATATTCTCGCCAAACTCGACTTCCCAACGCCGTGCTCGCCCAAGAGAACCACCTTGTAGACCTGTCCGTCTGAGTCGCTGCCGGAGGAGATGACCGAGTCGGAGGAGTCGGACACGCAGCTGTTCCTGTGCTGCTCTCCCGGACTGAAGCGCATGAGGCTGGACAGCTCGGTGGGTTGAGCCTCGGGCATCGAGTGCAGCTCTCGGTCGTCTACCGGCATGCTCCTTCTGTGCAAGTTCTGCAGGTGGAGGGGAAACGGCATGCTACCTCTCCTCTTATCCATGTTCCTCAACTTGTCTCCTTTGTTCAAAGTCATGACTCCAAATCTGTCTGTGTAGAACTATATTATAACAACTGTAGGCTACTATATACTTAATAGGCTACCTATAATACTACCAAAATATATGAAAACATGGCAAAATACTCACATGTGAAAGCGGCTACAACGTCTTCCGTTCAATGTCAAAATTCCAGTTGTCCCGTGTTAACTCCGTTATTCTTCCACTGAGGGTTTCGCTTATAATCTCTGACGATACGGATGCCTTATTTATGCGAGTGAGTGACGTCAGCCCGAGGGAGGGCTTGCCTCGGAGAATCACTCGTCTCTCTCTCTTATATAGTAACATGATTTTGAGGGAGGGGCGTGTGTGATTCAGTGATTCACAATCTTGCGAGGGCGTCCAGCAGAGAGGGGTCTTCCCTCCCCTGCTCGTGTAGTGCGTGGACGATGGGCTTAATCAGGTTCCGCCAAATGCGGTCTTTGTCTGTATGGCTATGTATAGCCAGTCATCAATGCTTCAAGAAAAGAAATCAGGGTACCTTTTTTTTTAATTACACTCTTGATTTAAATGACACTCCAGGTAGCCGGAGAACAGCTGCACTGTAAAAATCGTAATTTTTATAGGCCGAACAATGTGAAAATGCTGTAAATTAGTATAAGATGCCTATAACCATATATGGTCAAATATATTTCAATAGACAACGTCTATGTAATTTCGCTGTCAAATGTTTTAGAAGTACGAACTACAGGATGCATTTTAAATTATCTCTCTATTTTTCTCTCTTACACTTGGGTGTTTTCTGTAGCAATTTATGTTATTTAGTCAGTATTTATAATATAATTTCAGTGTTTTTGTTTGTTATCCTGATGTTTTCTTGTTTATGTGGCAAACTCTATATTAGCCTAATATTATTGGTTACAGCTGCTGGAAAGGTCAATTTTTAAGTCATCATTATGCTTTTAATTTGACCAGCTTTTTTATCGTCAGTATTTTACAATTAAAATACTTGGACAGTTTGGTAAATTAACTTTAAATTAATACATCGTTACAAATTGTAAAGTCACCAAAATGTCATCACCTACGTCTTGAAACATCATCACTTGAAATCTTTTTAAAAATATATATATATATATTAATTTTTGTTATATTCTTAATTCAAGGGCAAAACGACCCTTTCATCACATTGCTGGAGTGCATTTATAGGTAGTTCAATGTTGCCATCTAGTGGCAAGGATCGGTACATAAATTACCATTTCTTCATGTTTTATTAGATCTGATTTTTTTTAATTAATTTACTATCATGTGTAGAGACCGACTCTCTGACTTTGAATACATTTGTCAAGTAGGCTCCACTCAGTTCTTTTACACACAGAGTTAATATGTGGAGGATGTTAATGCATTGCAATGATTTGACAAAGTTATGGGATTTTTTTTAATAGCCTGCACTAGCTTCTAAAATGCACCTAATAGCCTATGCCAAGGCCTGGCATATAACTGCCTGACCATGAAGAAACACTTTACAGAGCCATAGAAATAACCAAGTATTGGACAGAATAAGCATAATCAGAATAAATGTACATTTACAATGTACTGTTTTATTCAGACAATGAGATTGTAAGACACAAAGATGTGACCGGATTATGTCCTTTCTACTTATAGATGCACAAGAATAAGAAATTTGAAAGTTCTGTTTTTTTATGACTGGACCGAAAAAGACTTGCAATGTTAGCTAGTCTGGTCATTTATAAAAAGAGTATTGAATAAGAGTTCTGTTACATGAAATGATATCTATCATGCATTTTTAATGCATGCCAGAGAAAGCACTTTTTATGACTTGAAAGCCAAGTAAGTGTAATCTAAACCGACTGCTTAGTACCTATTGTGCTTACTATAGTATCTGTATATCATCACAGTCTTCTGCCTTTAGCTTAGACAAACTATGGATTATCTTCAAACCTTTAGATCACAAAAAAGTTTAAATTCTAACTTAATTATAACACAGGTTACTAACTTGTTGCAATAAGAACATAGAGTGTAATGTCAATGGTCTGTGATGAAGGTTAATAATAGCTGATTCTACAGAAGTTACCATGCCTCTTTTGTGAAGTGTCTAGTGTAAAGTTAAGTAAGGTATAATGTACATCCAGCTGGTGGTTCTCTCAAAATAACCCCCGACGGGGTCTTAATCAGCCTGAAGGGGTTAATTTTGAGGGAACCACTGGCTGAAATATTGAGATTGGCCAATACTGCCATAGCGAATATAATACCACTGAAATATTGATCTGAGTTGAAATATTTTATTAGGTCTTTAAGCGCAAAGCTTCCGCAGTGAGAGCAGTTGCAAGTTCAAACTAAACGGACATTTCGGAGAAACGGTATACAGTCTTTCGTCACAGAAATAATTATAGGGATAATATATATTGATTTAAGATTAAACTGTTTGTATCTCATAATCCAACAGTGTACAAAACATACACAAAATGGCAGCAGCTGCGTTTGTATGAAACGAGAGCGAGTCCACGATACTTAATTAAATAACTGTACACAAAATATTGATTAGACTGAGTTTTAATATTTTATTAGCTCACCAAACGCAAAACTTCCACGAAGAAAAAACGTTCCTAGCAAGTGTATAGCACTGTTGACTTCAGTAACCCGAATGAGCCTGCGTTATTCTGTTTTGAGCAGTTGTTATCTGGGAATATCATACCGCTGGATAGCACAATTGACCAATCAGAATCAAATATTTCACAGAGCCGTGAAATAATGATGTATAATGCTATATCCATGTACCAGTAAATCCGTATTTGATTTTTCTGGAGAAATTAAATATTCATACCACAGCATACAAATTAGGGATGGGCACAGTACTCGATCACTCGAGTACTCGAACGTGACAGCGACGATCGACCATAAAAACGATGATCTGAGTTTAAAAAAAAAAAAATCTTCCTTTTTTTCTGATTGGTTATAGCAGCATTTTGGGCGGCACCTTGAGCTCAGATTGGTTAGCGTTGCCAGAGCGCGGTCCAAAGTCCAAACCGAAACAAAAACGCAGAGAAAATGGCTTCAAAGTCATGATGTCTGGCTTCACTTCGACAAAATATATGAAAACACAGTTCAGTGCAAAATATGCAGCGCCAAGCTGTCACACAAATCTACCACAAGTACAACGCGTTATCATCATCGTATAATATGTGTAGCCTACATAAAATATCAATGTCATCCGATACCACCAGAGACGAAACTCAGACGAGCATCGCATCTTTTACCGGGAGACAGAAATGCAACGCAGCCAGAGGTGAAAAGATGACACACAACTAATCACCGAAATGATCGCGAAAGATTTGCTGCTCATTCACGATAAGAAGCACTATAAGAAAACACTGCTTCTTCACTGAAAGACAGACTGTCAAAGACCGCGAGAATGGCTATTACTACGGACGCATCACATTGCTGACCATTCGTTTCGTCGAAGGAGAAGGAAGGGTTTAAAGATTTGATGAATTACGTTGAGCCCCAGTATAACGCAAGACAGTCACGGGTTGTTATACTTGTTTAACTTTTTTCCTTTTAGCTTTGAAAAAAAAAAACTAAGCTGTTCGTTTTTGTTGTTATAAACACAGTTGAAATATCCTGCTGAAGTAGCCTATAACACTGAAGAGAACGTTTTATTTACTGTTGAATAAAGTAGCCTAAAAGTATCATATGTGTTCATTTTTATGATGATGAACATAGGCATATCCTTTAAATTGTATTCAGAATTCATCAATCATGTGTTCAGTAGGCTAATTTAAGTCAGCTTTACTCTGAGTAAAGTGTAATTTGATACTGTAAAATAACATTTTGGTTCATCAGAAAGTGCTAATGTAATCCAAAATATTGCTAAAATATTAAATGAATATCATTGTCTACATGACGGACAAGCCCCGCCCCCAAACAAGCCACGCCCCCGACTACTCGTTTTTTGAGACCTATCAATGATCGAAATAAGAAATTGACAAAAATGCCCATCCCTAATACAAATCAGGCCTATGTTTTATTTAATTTATTGTTACCTTCCAATCAAGCTTATGCAAGAAAAACAGATTACAGTAAATAGCTGTAACATCAATACAACTGACCTTGGGAAAATATTGTTTGATTATGGGTAACTGCTTGAAGTTTTTCTTAAACTCACAAAATTAATTTAAAATTTTTTATTGGCAAAAACAATAGGTACAAAACAAAGCAGTCCAAACTATTTCTGCTGTACACATGCTCTATTTTGATCAATAAGAAATGTCTTTGAAAACAATGATATGTCAAAATGAGACATATTTTGTACATATTCACAAATATATGACAGTTACAGAATAACTTTTCGTTCTGTATCCACGTGACAGAGAACGTATGTGGAAACAGAATTCGTTTTTATATTACTGTGGTTTCCTTTCCTGACACCTTTTTAGCTCAACCCTCACTTTATAAGTACTAACCAGTCTTCCTGATCTGGTACTGTGAGTGTAGCAATAGAATTATAAAAGAAGCAAAACCATAACAATAATGATAAAGGCGCTCACGTTATTATTATTATCATCATCATCATGACACAACTCTGGCTTGCCTTTAGGAGTTCAATCAAGATAAGGTGTGAAAGGAGCACACTAGAGCTTCTTCTGATCACATGCTTCTGGTGTACAGACACTGGTTGACCACTTCCAGAAGCTGAGAGTTCTCCAGAGCTGCTGCCACTCTCTCTTTGTCAGCGAGCTGCTTATTGACTGGAGGAGAAAAAAACACAACATATTATCAAACTCAACAGGGTGCTGTGTGAACTCATAAAGCCTACTGTACCATTTCCGATACATTGATTTCTAAGGCCTATATATTATCAACACTTTGCTGAAAAACATGATGCACACAATCTACTACATGCCTTCTGCACACTGACTGATTAATCAAGTAAAAGGCCTTAAGTATAATTCTAAAAAAGTCGTATATGTGCATATATATATGAAGAGTTCAGATGCAAAAGCCTCTAAATGCCATCTGAAATTTTCTTCTAAAATGATCATTTTTATCAAGCTCGTATATTTTAATTTAGTAATTTCACTTAAATGACAATTAATGGGTAATTTTCTTGCTATTTAAGTGAAATTATTGAACTTAAATATACGAGCTTGATAAAGATTATCATTTTAGAATAAAATTTCTGATGGCATTTAGAGGCTTTTGCATCTGAACTATTCATATGCAAAGCTGACTTTTCATCTGCCATTACTCCAGTCTTTAGTGTCACATGGTCCTTCAGAAATCGTACTAATATGCTGATTTATTATCAATGTTGGAAACAGTTGTGCTGCTTAATATATATAAAAACAAATGTTTTTAACAAACTAAAAAAATGTAGTTAAAAAGAACAGCATATATTTTAAATATACATATTGTTTTAACAATATACACTACCTTTCAAAATATTGGGGTCAGAAATGTCTTTACATTTTTAATCGGTAAGGATGAGTTAAATTGATAGGCTAAACAGTGATAGTAAAGATTTATATTGTTATAAAAGACTTCTAATTTGAATCAATGCTGTTCTTTTTTTAAACATTTTATTCATCAACAAATCATGAAGAAAAATCCCCAAAAAATATTCAGCAGCACAACTGTTTCCAACATTGACAACGGAGTAGCAAATCAGCATTGTATAATGATTTCTGAAGGATCATGTGACACTGAAGAATTGAGTAATGTATATAATAATATTTCACAATACTACTGTCCCTCCACCCCCTCCCTGTATTTATGATTAAATAATGCATTTCATAGGTCATGCATTTCATGCTATTATTTCATAATATACCATTTTATAATAAACGTTTACCTGCATCCTCTGAGGCATGTGTGCCAGGTGTGATGTGAACGTCAATCTAACAACAAAAAGGCAAAAACGAATGACTTAGATTGGAAATCCCAAAGCTTAATGCAAGCCTGTGTTTGGCAGCTCAATAACATGTACCTTAAACCTGTCAGGCAGGGAGCGCAGAAGCTTGACTTTGATAGACAGGCCAATGAGAGTGGCCATACTGCAGTGTGGGATAGTCGGTGTGAACTCCACAGACACTGTGCTCTCCTCATCACTCACCTACTCGGAGAGAAGAACGTGACAGACAGATAGAATATTCTATCCATTTCAGTACTAATGTGTAAAGGTCTATTCTTCTTCAAACTGCTCGCAGATCAGACTCACATTGACGCGCATTTGTTCCACGACATTCAGTTCTTCGAGGGACAGTGGGTGCTCAGGATCGTTGATCGATCTGATTAGATGTGATCATTTAGTTAAGGTCTGACTCAAAGTATCCAAAATGCTTTAAATTGAGGCTTCTATGCAGTTTACTAAGAGTAAATGTCAACTCAACATGGTAGAGCTAAAGTTAACGTATTTTGAAAGGATATCGAAGATTTCCCTGTCGTCGATGGGGTCCGCTACATCCTCATCTTCATCATTGGCAGTTAGGAGTCTTTCCCCTGATCGCTGAAATATCAGAGGATTGGCGTTTTCTAGTCGAGTTCCTCCGGACATTATTATCTACTCAATGATAAAATAATAATCAACAACCAACGATGTCAGACGTCAGATCACTTCGCAAACTCTGCGCAGCCAAAACAAGCCAGCCGGAAGTCATACAATTAAACCCGGAAACACTATAAACGCTTTTTAAAATAAAGGTTTTATTGATAAAAGTCCGGCAGTTTTCTTGCATTTTTTGCCTTTGAAGCGATATAATAATAATAATAATAATAATAATAAAAAAATAAAAAGAAGAAGAAGAAGAAGAATATACATTTTACTTACTTTAAACTTGGGAGTTAAAAAAATACTAATCCCAAATCTATCCTTTTTACTTGTTCAATATGCTGAAAAAGGGTTGTTCTGATCAACACAGATAGGCCTATATGCAATAATTTGAGCATTTCTCATTATATACTGTACATATGCAACATTTTATCTCAGGTTTATGGCAACAATGATCTCAGATTTAAACTATTTTCATTGCACAGAATGACCTCGTGGATCAGGACAATTTTCCAGTTTAAAGTGTTTTTGTTTTTGTAAGGAGGAAACAAAAAAATCATCTGTCTTTAACTAAGTTATGTGATATACAGTAGGCTGAGACATGGTCAATCAGTATTATGCATTTGCGTATACACCTATTTAGCTAACTAACACATGCGAGGCAGATCTGAGCAAAACATTTCCAAAACATCTGTCGTGCCAAGGTGAGCAGTGCCATCAGTACACTCCAGAATAACATAACAGGTAGAATAATGCAAAGCTCTGTCTTCCCTGTACTAAAATTGTTCGTTTTTCAGGCTTAGCACATCAAAGCAGTGTTCATCAACCTTGAAAGCACAACCTTGATTTAACAGTGAGGTTAGGCTATTTGTGAGCCAACCGATGCTTATTCCAGTTATAAAGAGCCTTTTGACTTAATTGTTAGGCATCTGTATGCATAGATCTTGAGTACCACAGACAGCATACAAGGCCTAGCAATCCTATAAACCAATACAATCACAGTGACAGAGTGTGCTATAAATCTTCTTTATTTCATTTAATGGTAATAATCATTGTGAGACAGCCATGCATTTGCTTGTACATTTCCTTGCACAATAATAATAACTTTCAGATACAGTCCAAACAATCTAAAACATTGTTTATTTTAGTAGGCTATTTGAAGATTTGTACATCTTTTTTTTATGAATCATCCCTATCAATCAATTTAAAAACCCAGACTCCGGCTATGTTTTCGCACACAATCCTTGCAATTTGTTTTTGTTCTCATTAAAAGTATTGTACTGTGTGACATTAGTTATGGTGTTATTTGCAAGACTGCACATCTGCATTAGCTGCCATAGAGAATTCATGTGTTACACATTTGCTCTGTAGCTTCTTGAAATAAGTTTGCTGTTTCATAGTATTCATAACATTTGCTTTCTTCTTAGAAGCTCTGGCATTTTAATAATGCAATGTGTGCTTTATTAAATTACACAATTTGGCTTCTACTTCAGTGTTCAGTTCATAATGAGTCTCTTCCTGAGACTCACACAAAGGATTTATAGACAAAGAGATTATCAAGAGAGTCACATATATTTAATGGACAAGTGCTTTTATTGCAGGCTCTTTTCCAACCAATGAGACTATAAATCTGGCATCACTGCTCTGCATCGGCCTGTTAAAAGATTACATTCATCCACTGACTGCTTCTATGTGCTAATGTGAAGGTCAAAGGTTAACTGTATGAGAAAACGTAAGTAACAAAGGAATTTATTGAAGTGCCACAACCTCCGGCTCCTTTCCAGTAGGACATTTGTGCATTCCTAAAATCACAGAGGAGCTGGTATTGATCAAAGCCTTTTGTTTAAAATGTTAATGAGTCAGAAATGCATATACCCACTTATTTGCATGAAATGCACATTTACTTATTTTTCCACTGCAGGTACGGCTCGGTTCGGCTCGGTACAGTTCGACTCAGCGCGGAACGGTTCGGCTCGCTTCGCTTTTCCACTGCGTGGTACGACTCGGCTCGGTACGGCACGGTTCGGTTCGCTTTAGCGCGGTTGCTTTTCCACTGCAGTTAGTACCCCTTCATAGTGGGTGGGACTGATCGTTACACTGTTTGTAGGTCCGGTGATAGCCGTGTGCGGCTAAGAGCTGAGCTACTTGGAACACCTTTTCATTCCGTTTTGCCCCCGCTCCTCAGCAACCAACGAGAGGAACGTCTGCACCTCGACCACGATTCAGCCATTTCTTTTTTAAAGTTTTGATCTCTTTTTTTTTCAAGAAAGTAAAACACAGGTGCTACCGCGTTGGCTGTTGTCTACTGGTTATATGACTCTGTATAGCGGGTTTAGTGTCTCGTGTCACAAATCCAATGACGCTGGTAGTGACGATTCTGTCTGTCTGACCAATCAGTGATCTGCAGTGTTTCACGTCACATTTTAGTACCGGTACGGTACGCTTGGAACCTCAACAGATCAGGTACCATTTAAAGCGCGCCGAAGCGAGCCGTACCGTACCGTACCATGCAGTGGAAAAGCACCACAAGTGAGCCGTACCGAACCGAACCGAACCGTACCGTACCATGCAGTGGAAAAGCGCCAAAGCGTGCCGTACGAACCGAACCGTACTGTACCATGCAGTGGAAAAGCGCCAAAGCGTGCCGTACCGAACCGAACCGTACTGTACCATGCAGTGGAAAAGCACCAAGTGAGCCCTACCGAACCGTACCGTACATGCAGTGGAAAAGCGCCAAGCGTGCGTACCGAACCGAACCGTACTGTACCATGCAGTGAAAAGCGCCAAAGCGGCCGACCGAACCGAACCGTACTGTACCATGCAGTGGTAAAGCGCCATTATATTTGCATTATTTCCCCCTTCATTTATTATTTAATAATTTTAATAAGAACAATGTTTATAAATCCATTGATCTGTTGGGTTTCAGGTTCAGGACCAATCGTAATTAATATTCCAACCAAACAAATTGTTAGAAGTTAAAATAACTACTAAATTGCTACCACATCCCTCTTATCACTCTTTGATATTCTCCCACTTTTCTTAAAAACACTACCACATGTACTTTTTTATATGCTGCACATTTTCTTAACTGTCAGTGCTCTTCTTTCTCAGCAATTTAACATCATACCTTTCTGCTAGTGTTTTTCACAGACACAGGATAGTCTCATGTCAAGTGGAAAACTTTGACTAGTGGTTTGATGGCTAGAGCAGGGGAGGTATAAGAGGGGTGCAATGAAGCACAATGAGCTCTACATTCAAATACATATGGAGAGCTTCAAAAGTGGAAGCTCTGCTAGCATGTCTGAAGAACTTTAGCTGTCTCCAAATAGCAAATGACTCATTGGCCCAAACGGCCACTCTTAAAAATACCCTGAATCTCAAAGATTTATGATAGGATGTAAAAAAAGAGGCCCTTTGTGCTGATTTAAATTTGATCTTAGCATCTCGGTTTATCTCAAGGCAAAGCGACCACATAAAGGATTTTGCTGCCACAAGGGTGCAGTCTTAGCACATGCTAATATCTGCCATGTTTTCATTATGACAAAAATTGCAGTAATCTGAACTGGGTTAATGCCAGTTGATAGGGAAGGCAGATAATCTCTGACATCGTTCTTTTTTTCTTCCCTCATTGGTTGAACACAAATAAGAGGATTATTTAAGGTGCTGTGAAAACAAACTCCATTTCTTTCCTCAATACCAGAATCAGATCCACTGGTTTCCTGAAAAAAAAAAAAAAAAAAAAAAACAGCCCACATGTACACACACTTAAAATGATTACATTATTTGCTTCACAGGACCTTCAAGAAGGTCATCTGCCTGCATCCATAACCACGTACAATGGCCAGGAATGACACTTGAATCTGGGTGTCTTGGTCCTGTTGAGTGCTTTTGACATTTTCAGTGCAAGTAGGTCTGTCATTCTGTTAAATACAGTGTAATAACAGAAGTTGTTCAAAAGTTTACTGGAAGAGTGATTGGCCAGGTTGTGATGAAGAATGAACATTTAGTACCAACAGAGTAAGTGAGAGACACATACAGTTTTGAAATGAGGGCATATTGTCACGGTTCATAAATTCATTGTTTCCTTCTTGTCTCGTGTAGTTGTTGTTATGTGTGTGTGGGTGTGTGTGATTATGGGCGTGACGGCTTGTTGCACTTGATCAGCGATCAGCTGATCAATCTCCCCTCCAGCTGCATCCTATCTAGTCTCCTATAAATACTCACTGCATTCTTCTCTCCTTGTCAGATTGTTGTTTGATGTTCTCGTTCGTGTTTGGTCCTGTTCCTGTCATCCCAGTTGTGTTGCGGTTCGTTCCTGTCCTGGTTCCGGTTTCTGTTCATGTTTGGATTATTCACCACCACTCTTCGTCACCTCCGCACTCACCTGTTGGACTCTGACCATCTTGTCCCGGCGTCACCAAACGCTCTTGTGACTGTTCATTTATTAATTAATAAACGAGTTATCTGCACTATTGCTTCCGCCTTTTCATCATGACACATATAGGTAGGAAACAAGTCATAGATTATCATTGTCAGGGTTGGTGAGCATGAGGGGGAGGTATATTAGTGTAGAAATGTGTGCACAAAGATACGGTACCCACCCAACTGTACTGACCTATTTAGTGTGAACGCTGCCATAATGGGTTTCTCTGTAGCATCCCTTCATTTAGTCAGAAAGTCAAATGCCTCTTAACTAACGTCACAGCTGCTGTTCACAAGTTCACGGTTTTGTCTGGTTTTGGCAAATGACTTTGACAGAGATTTTAGACATATTTGGCGGGCCATGCTCTCTCAGAGTGCCAGGGTTAACCACAGTTTTGCGGAGGGTATTACAGATATTCAGTCTTGCAGTAGATTCATTTGTTTACTCTGGATTTCAGCCATACTGCTGATTAAAGACTCAGATGACTGGTAGAAAGCCAAACTTGATACACACTCTTTGGAGCTCAGTAGGCCTATATGTATCTGTTCCACTTGAAGAGGTAATAACGCAGAATAAAGAAGTCAATAAACTACAAATAAACAGTTTAAGAAAGGGATAATGTGGTTGGTCAAAATTCATAAATTGGCAAAATAAACCCACAAAGGGTAATCAGGACACAGATTGGAAGCCACTCACCCAATAGATAAATATGTAGACATGAAATATATATTTTAGTTGATTATTTGATAATTTCACATGTATGTTATCTTAAAGTGGCCACTATACAATAAGAGCATCTGCCAAGGCGTATTGAAACAAGCGAGTGATATAAGAGATATGAAAAGTAGTGGTGGTTATGTACGTATACTTATAAATATACTTAAAACTTGTGCACTTTTTGACAATTATGTGCAAAATATGCTGACTGCCAGGCAGACTTTGGACTGAGATGTGTTTGATGTAAGGGTTCTCAGGGAGAGTTAAAATGCTGAGGTTGTTGGCTTTTGGGGATGTCACTGTTTTTTGGTTCTTTCTCCAGCGGGATTGACAGGCTGAATCACCGGGTTTAGGCAGCTGCAGCCATTTTCTTCAGCAGTTCAGCTGACTGGGCACAGAGGGGTGAAGAGAGCAGTCATTGCTTTCTGTCTCGTTTTCGTATTTTCAGAGTTAGACCAAACTCTGTAATATTTTGCTCTCACTATTTCCCATACTTAGGCTATCATAACCATTAAAATGGTTATGAAAAAATCCTAGGCTTAATTCTAGTTGGTAAATAATAATTTTGAACTGTTCACACATAATATTTGCATTCATTTACATTAAAATGCATATACTGTATGTACTTTTTTGTATGCCTAATATGTTGAAAACGTAAAACGTTTCTTGCATCATCACATTTAGTTAAGATCATTTTAAATTCAAAACGGGCATATTTGAGAAAAAAGTTGAATAGTTTGCATAACTGAATGTTATTGTCGGTCGTTGAACATTTATTTCATAAAACAGTTGACGTATTAAAATGTTTCACTATTTACATCTTACACCACTCTCTTTCAACGTTAAGTGAAAATGATGCTTTCGCGCTGGAATTCACACTCTGCTTCTAATTTGATTGGCCATCTCAATCATTTTGACATTAACAATTCAGCTATTTCTAATTATAAAATGTATTGTGGCACATTTATGTGTGGTCTTCTGTAGACCTTTATCTGGAATATGTAGATATATCAGTATTAAATTGTAGGCTGTACTTATGTTATGAAATCTGGATTCTGTCGTAACTTCTGTAATGGCAGGCAACAGTGACATTATGTTTGGTGTGTTTTAAATAGGCTTTTCAGCAGGATGAATGGGATTCTGCCTTGGGAATCACACTAGATAAACATAGACATGGAAAGCACTTATTTCATAACCATTATGCACAAGTTTAATTAGAAAGAATAAAAAAGCTCTGCTGCTTTATTGAATGAGGACATCCTGCTACAAACTGTTCACAGTAATCACAACTGGAACACAAAACCAACACGGCACCAGGGAACACACTAGGCTGTTGACGGGATAGCCTTTGTTGTTCTCATGCATTGATGAGCCTTGGGTGCCCAACACCCTGTTGCCGTTTTGTGGTTTCTTCCTCCTCGGACCACTGTTGGTAAATTTTTACCACTGCTGACCGGGAGCAATCCACAAGACTTGCCGTTTCAGAGATAGTTTGACCCAGTTGCCTTGCCAAAATATTTTGGCCCTTGTCAAGTCGCTCAGATCTTTATTCGTGCCCATTTTCCTGCTTCCAACCAGTTGATTACAAGAACTGCTTGTTTGCTTACCATTATCCAGACCTTAATATTTGGCCTTGTCAGGAGATGATCAATGATATTTGGTTTGTGTGTGTGTGTGTGTGTGTGTGTGTGTGTGTGTGTGTGTGTGTGTGTATTATTTATTTATATACTATGGAATTTGGCCTTACTGTATGCATGAAATCTGCTCTGATCTGAAATCTGTATTTCTGATATATGAAAATGTTTATTTTCACCAGTGTTGTAAGATAAAAGCAAGCACAGCTAATTTATTTTTTGTGTCTGTTTCATAAAAAATATCTAACTGACAGGTTTATTAGATTAAATATTAAAACAATAATTAATAATGCATGTCTAACCTAATTGGACTTTATACTGTCATTACATGAATCTACCATATGTCATAATTTCCTGGAGCAGCTTTTACATTTTTAGTATTGCCAATTTGCCATGCAGTTTGTAATATGTATTAAACAATAAAATGGACATTTTCACTCAATGTACGAAAACAAGTCAACTTTCTTTTTTCTTTTTGCACATTTCAGTACTTACTCATGTCAGAGTGTGTGACTCTGCAATCTCTAAAAATCGGCATTATTGAACACCAAATCTCAGAGGATCTCCTTGTTCTTGACAATAAGTCTGTGTCTCATCTTCAAGTTTCAGAGGCTACGCCCTCCGGAGGCGTCGTTTGGAGCCTGTCTTTTGGCCACATATGCCATCTCATTTCAGAAAATGAACCATTATAAAAAAATAAAAAGGACTGTTATAAGCCTAATCCTCAAGATGGTGCAAATTACTGTTCACATTTTCTTTCTTACTTGGAATCTAATGGCTACTTCTCTAAAATGAGGCAGACTCAATGACCTTTGGAGGACACGGAATTAGACACAGCTACAACATTTTATTGGAGACTTGCACTGACCTGGGGCCTCATTTATAAAACTTTGCTTAGGATTTGCGTCAGAAGTGGCGTACGGATGAAACATAGGACGTGCCTATGCACAGAATATAATTCGGATTTATAAAACCTCGGCGCATGCACATCCTACTCCGTTTCCCTTAATAAATCACAATCAATTCTAAATGTAGCGCAGCTTTTGCTTATCGTTGGCGAGGTGGAAAAGAGGAGTAAAATGTTGTTTGGAATCAGGGCACAGTGTGGGCATTACTAATGCCAAAAAAGGTGAGTGGCAAAAGGTCGCAGACACTGTTAATGCTGCAGCCTCACAACCTCGGACCGTGGCCGAAATAAAAAAGAAATGGACGGACATCAAAGCGTCTAGCGCTCCATCGTCATTACGCATTGTGATGGCATCATGGCATTTTATTACCATCCATTTTATTGCATCTGACAAACTACAGATATGTTATGAGGATGAATTGCATAACATGCCAATATTATTGCAGAACATATTTCACTTTTATTTGCTCTAATTTGCATTTCTGTTGTAATTTTGTTTGTTTTACACTGCAGATCGATCAAACGGGTGTTCGTGCTGTTAATTGTAAGACTTGCTTTGTGAACTTGAAGTCTTTATGTTATTTATGAGAGGCAGTAGGCCCTATTGCCATTTTTTTTACACAACGGTCTACAGTTTCACACACTTTCAAGTGTTTCTTCCATCTGCCGACGGTGTCGCCATTTCTCATTTCACCCGTTTTTGTGCGTGTGCCTGGGTCAGAGTTTGCGTGAAGGACCGCACATTTTCCTGTCAAGTTTGCTTTTTATAAATACCAATTATTGCGTAGAGAGCGGTGTACGCCTTCTTTTGTGCATACGCAACGTTTATAAATGAGGCCCCTGGGCTGCAGTTCCCAAAAGCATTGTAAACCTAAGTTGATCGTAGAACAATTGCCACCAATATGATCAACTGATCAACTTTGATCTTACGATGCTTTTGGGAAGCTCAGCACAGATCATTCGAAAACAGTCCAGTCAGATCAGTCCAATTCATAAATAAATCATTGGCGTGCTCCAAGCTCAGAATTTGGCACGAACCCAGAGCACCCCTTCCCCATCCCTTGCTGGGTTAAGCAAGAGTGAGAGTTGGGGTGGAGGAGGGATCCTGGAAAAACTGTTGTGAAACTGAGGGAAGTCCTCTCTATATAAGCATCCTCTCTATATAAGCCTCCTCTCCACTGATTGGGTATTATCTGAACGCATTTGAATGCAGTGAAGTAAAAGTTTCCCAAAATATCAAAATAGGCTACTAGTACTACTTCAAAATGTAAGCTACTTAAGGCCTACAGTAACAAAGTAAAAATACATTGTTACTGTCCACCACTGAAGCTGACTAAAAAAAGAAGACTTATTTTAGTCATTTGGTCAAATGGACTCACTGAGATGACAGTGGGTTTGTACCAGTCAGGCTTCTTTTGTGCACAAACAGACTGTCAAGAGGCATTTTTCTTTTGGCTGAGCTGACTAGACTTTTCAATTTCCCTTACACGCATACATATTTTTGGAAAAACATCAAAAGTTAATGACTTTCACTTATTATGCTTCACAAACGGAAAGTGCAAAAGTAAAGAGTATCTTAATATAATCTCAGTTTTGCACAAACTGAAAATGATTATGCAAATTATGCTGAAGTATTCTCTTCTCAGTTGACTGAATTTGTATCTGTGGACATTGCCAATCTGAAACAGTGTTTTATTTACACTAACAGTCAAATGTTTGGACAGAACAACTCATTCTTTATTATTCTATTCTCTATTCTTTGTCTATATTTCACTATTACAGACACAATGTAATGACCATGGGGAAATCTCAGCGTAAAACTGGGAGTTGTGAAAAATATGATACATCAGTGTTTTACCAGATGAGAAGTTTATCTGTATCCTTGTTTTACCAAGCATAGTGGTCACTACAGTGGACAGCTATTTAAAAAGCATTTTCTTGAATTTGCAAGGGTTTTGATGGTAAAGTTGTACATCAATCTCTTCAGTGGACCCTGGTGACCCCCCCCCCCCCCCCCCCCCCCTAACCAAGATGGCCAATGGTCAGTCAGACATGCCAAGTTGCTCCGGAATATCCACCCATTCCTTCTATCCTAGGAGACTCTTGTAGGTAAAAACAAATATTGCAGCATCAAGCAATATCTAATGAGTCATATCACAGTAACATTTTCCAAGTTTTGATTTTAGATTGGGAGAAAAATCTGATTAATCACCTGTCCACTATAGTGGACCTCATGTATCAATGGCTGTATTTCAGCTACAATTCATACTTAAACTGTGAATATTGTTTTTGAAAATACTTAATCTGCAGTGACTTTTTTCGACTGTAAATAAATGTATTTGTATTATTAGAATGTAATTTTCATTGACATCGAAAAAAGTTATGTAATTACATAATTTATGTGACTTGTAATGCATTACTTTACTCATTTCATCAAAAAAGTAATCTAATTACGTAATGCATTACTTCTTAGATCAAAAAGTAATCTGATTACGTAATGAATGTTGCTTGTAATGCATTTATTTACTCGTAATATCAAAAAGTAATCTGATTACGTAATGCACGTTATTGTAATGCGTTTCTTTACTTGTAACATCAAAAAGTAATCTGATTACGTAATGCAAATTTACTTGTAATTAATTACTTTGTTAGATCAAAAAGTAATCTGATTACGTAATGCATGTTGTTTATAATGCGTTTCTTTACTCTTAACAACAAAAAGTAATCTCATTACGTAATGCACATTACTTGTAATTAATTACTTGTTAGATCAAAAAGTAATCTGATTACATAATGCATGTTACTTGTAATGCGTTTCTTTACTCGTAACAACAAAAAGTAAACTGATTACGTAATGCACATTACTTGTAATTAATTACTTGTTAGATCAAAAAGTAATCTGATTAGGTAATGCATGTAACTTGTAACACATTACTTTACTTGTAACATCAAAAAAGTAATCTGAATGCGTTATGCATGCCCCAACACTGCTCATTTCAGATGAGATTGAAAAATACGCATCGCTAGGTTTTCTCAGAGGAGGGCTATGCTAGAAATGTGTCCATCTTGAACATAATCAGAATTATCAGCTAATGGTACACTGGAGGTAGCATCTGAGTTGTTTCCACTGTTGTACCTTGACAGGCTAGAAAATTCTGATGGAATCGCATCCTCATGTTCTGATATCAAAGATACACGAAGTCCAACTTGTATGAAGGTCAATTGCCTTTGCAATATTTCGGATATATATTTTTTTAACCCTTTGATGCGCAAGCTATGGAAACCCCTTCTAATGCACAACATGGGTCTAAAAAGACCCGTATTCATTTCCTATGTTATTTCATGCATGGCTGAGTGTTTCTTTGCTGAATCTTTAAAATATATCTATTTTATCATTTGTTATTCCAGATATTCATTAAATATCTTGTTTTTGATTTCCACAAATCATTATGTTTATGTTTTCTTTCTTACTTTATAAACAAACACAGTTTTTTGTATTTCTACATTTTTTTTACATACATGGGTCTAAAAAGACCCGTATTCATTTTCTATGTTATTTTATGCAGGGCTGAGTGTTTCTTTGCTGAATCTTTAAAATATATCTATTTTATCATTTGTTATTCCAGGTATTCATTAAATATCTTGTTTTTTTTCTTTTGAGATCAATTTATTTAAGCATTTAATATTCCATGATCTATAAATTCCATGATTTATAAATATTAAAAATTTCTTGTTTTCAATTTAAAAAAAAAAAATTATTTTATTTATTTCTAGGTTGTGTGTTACTATATCGAATTTACTTATCAAGCATGATAAAACAAAATAATAAAGACAACATTTTGTCAAATTAATCATTTTAGCAGTCATTTAGACAAACACTTGAAATGTTTATTTGCCACTTTGTCTCACATAGCATTCACATATCACAGATAACTGATAACACTGAAATTGTAACTGTATTGAATTGAATTGTGGTGAATGTGATCAAATAAAAGAAAATACAAAAATCAAAATAAAATCACACTGGTACAGCGGCATCTGTACTGTTAGGCCTTCTACATGTAAATAAGCTTTAAAATACAATCTTTTTTAGCTAACATTAGCTAGAATATGTCACCAGCTAGCTTTAGCTAATAGTGTTGGACATGTTTCTCCTTCTCACAAGTAATTTCTCTCTAGGATTACAAGGTCAAGGTAACCATAGCCTAATATTCAAATATTATGTCCATCTTTTACAAAATATAAAATATTTTCTGTGGTTAAAATAAAATAAGACTTGCGTCAAATATACAAAAGCAGCCGTGTTGAGTTGTGAAATGTGTGGCATGTTGAATAGTATTCTGCAGTAAATGTTCCTACTTGCAACAATGTGCAAATATCAAAGGTTTCTATATGGGTCATTTTTGAATATATGTAAAATTGATGTAGAAATAAAAAAAAACAACAACGGTGTTTTTTTATAAAGAAAGAAAGGAAACATTAACATAATGATTTGTGGAAATCAAAAACAAAATATTTAATGAAGACCTGTAATGAAAAAAAAAAAAAAAAAAAAAAAAAACGGTTTCACTTTATTTTGATGGTCCCTTTAACACATTCTGTTGACTATAAGTAACGGTGCACCTACATGTCTCCTAACTCTCAGTAGAGTATTAATAGACTGGTAGGGTTAGGGTTAGAATAAGTTGACATTTAGTTGCATAGATACTTATAGTCATGTAATGAGAGTTAGTTGACATGTAGTTGCAAAGTTACTTATATGTAATGAGAGTTAGTTGACATGTAGTTGCAAAGTTACAATCAACAGAATATTCAAAAGGGACCATCAAAATAAAGTGTTACCAAAAAAACATGTCTTTTAAAGATTCAGCAAAGAAACACTCAGCCATCACTGAAATAACATAGGAAATGAATACGGGTCTTTTCAGAAAAAAAAAAAAAAATGAAGAAAACAAGAAAAAAAAAGATATTTAATGAATACCTGGAATAAAAAATTATAAAATAGATATATTTTAAAGATTCAGCAAAGAAACACTCAGCCATGCATGAAATAACATAGGAAATGAATACGGGTCTTTTTAGACCCATGTATGTAAAAAAAATGTAGAAATACAAAAACCGTGTTTGTTTATAAAGTAAGAAAGGAAACATAAACATAATGATTGTGGAAATC
The DNA here is from genome assembly GCA_036326025.1 of Chrosomus eos. Taxonomy (NCBI): domain Eukaryota; kingdom Metazoa; phylum Chordata; class Actinopteri; order Cypriniformes; family Leuciscidae; genus Chrosomus; species Chrosomus eos. Next base: position 33,228,844 of record CM070818.1, read on the forward strand.
AAAAAAAAAAGATATTTAATGAATATCTGGAATAACAAATGATAAAATAGATATATTTTACAGATTCAGCAAAGAAACACTCAGCCATGCATGAAATAACATAGGAAATGAATACGGGTCTTTTTAGACCCATGTTGCGCATTAGAAGGGTTGCGATACAAAAGCGATTTTTATTCGAAAAGTAAGAAATGAAAAATTTCAATTAGGATTTTTAATGATCTAAAACAAGTTAATTGAAGAATACCTGGAATACTGAATGATGAAATTAATTTCTTGCAAAGATATAGAAAATGGAAACTCAGTCGGGTCTTTTTAGACCCATGTTGTGCATCAAAGGGTTAATATATTTTATAGTTTTCACATGATTTGATATAATTGTATTGATTAGTTAAATACACATGCTTTATGTGTTTGATTATTGTATTATGTTTAATACAATATCTCTTCAGTTTAAACCATAAATGCATGCTTGTTTAAAAAAAAAAAAATCTAATCAAATCTTGTTTTTCATGCCCTAAAGAGCAATAAAAACACATAGGAAAAAAATCCTGACTGAGGTTATCATAATTCATGCATGAAAGGATTAATTCATTTTATGACTGTATCATATATCTCTTTTGATTCCTTTTATAACTTTTTGAATTTTCCTTGCTTTTATTTTGTGATTATTTTAATTCCTTTCAGATTAAAGCACTTTGAATTGCCATAGTGTATGGAATGTGTTTTATAAATAAGCTTGCCTTGCCTATATTTCCTACTATTATAATAGTATAAACTTTAATTTAGTCTAGTAATCAGTAATGTTTTTTTGTCAAATCGAATGGGTGTTATTTATATCTCAGTTCCTCATAGACAGATGCATCAGACTTGGAACTTCATTTGGCAGAAATAGAAACTGTCACCAAATATTCTTGATTTCAGTCAGGCATAATCTGCATTGGACTCAGCATGACTGCTGACAGTGGTGATGATTGGAAGTAAGATCGACAATGGTGATGGAAAATTAAAACATTATTAGGCACTTGTCTTAAGAGGTAAACAACATTAAAGTTGAGCATTTCAGTGCACTTGCCAAGGAGGCTTAAATGGGTGGTATAATGCCCCTTTTTTACAATATGTAAAATAAGTCTCTGTTGTCACCAGTTTGTGTATGTGAAGTTTTAGCTCAAAATACCCCACAGATAAGTTTTTACAGCATGTTAAATTTGTCCCTGTTTAAAGGATTAGTTCACCTCAAAATGAAAATTTCCTAATAATTTACTCACCCCAATGCCACCCAAGATATCCATGTCAAGATATCCAGCTGCTCCCGGCACAGAGAGCGGAGCTTCAAGAACTCGTGTGTGTTAGCAGCTCTTATTACCTCAAGCAGACACGCACTGAAATGTCAGAAACTGTTCTGCCTTTTGTTTTAACTGGAGTTGGACAATGATTCTGTGGTAGAAGAAATTCTTCTAAGTTCTTCAAGAATAAGTGACAACATGTAGAATGCAACAGTATGTTTCTGAATGGTTAGTTGATGAAGATAATTAACTCCACATCAGCAACATAAGCGTATTCTGTCATGATAATCTATAAAATCGCTTGTGTGGGAACTGTTATAAGATGCCTATGAGTGACATGCTATTGCATTTGTGTTACATACCGTATTGCATGTCAAAAGATGGATACGACAGTTTGAGCAGACTCACAGATGTGCTCTACTACTACACACTTCCTCTTCTCAACATGGACTGTGTCTTCCCGGAGGCAGGGTTTATGTAAATTTTAGGGATAGTTTGTTGTAGTCCTTAAAAAACAATTTATCTAAAAGCAAATTATCTTCCTTTGCTTTGAACTTTGACCGTTTTAACTTTGCAGATGTTGTTTATGCTCAAATAGCAACATTACACACTAAAAGTTAGAAAAGTGAAATCATATCATCTACCCCTTTAAATTCAGAATAACACATTTTATACACCACAGATATATGAGTAACCTTGAAAAGTGTGGAAACTGCCATCAAAGAATGTCCTATAGTTTTCATTTATTTAATTGAATTTCACCTTTCAAAGGAAAAATGAGGAGTGACCTCATTAGCAGTAAAATTACACAAGGGCAGCTGTCAACTCGGTGTGAGACCACTGTGCTACAAAAAATATGAAACAAATAGAGAAAGATTTTCTAATGTTAATGATGAATAATGAAAGGGGGCTTCAGCTAATGACAAACCTACATTCACATGAGAAGGTAATAAACTCTCAATGTCTTATTGCCGTTGCCGATGTTCTCAGAATGGTTGAAAGGGGAAATAAAATCCCACATTAACTCGTTCTTTTCAATCGTCTGAACCAAATTTCCTTCGTCTGAAAATGCTCAGTGTTTGTGTTAATTTGCTCTCTCGATGTTGCCTTGAGAAATACCCATAACAGGTGCTCTTGTAACAGCAAAGTCCTTCTAATGAAATGAATCTTAGGGTGTATTCACACCTGCCTTGTTTGGTTCGATTGAATCGAACTCTAGTTCGTTTACCCCCTTGGTGCGGACCTTTTGGGCAGGTGTGAATACAACAATCGAACTCGGGTGCGGACCAAACAACCGAACCGAGACCCAGCTGAAGAGGTGGTCTCGGTACGGTTCCAAACGAACTCTGGTACGGTTCGTTTACGGTGTGAACATGAACCGACCCAATTGCAAGAAAGATCTGTTGTAGCCTACTACATTCCATTCCGGCGCGCTGTCTGGCCACACGATACTGTTGCGCGTCTTTCTGTGTGTCGTGTGTGCATCATTGGAATGGAATGAATGAATGAGTGTGCATTAGGACATTCACATACAGAGCGTTCTCTTTAGTTTAATCGTGCATAGATGCAAACAAAGCTTTTGCAGTTCATATAATGCGATAGTTACAATACAAGGATGATGCTGCGTTAAACTGGACAAACTATCGCAAGCGTTAACATTGACAGCACTCGTTAGCAGTATTAAGAATCTCATATTTGAATCTGTGAACATAGCCCCTCTCCATGAATGAAAACTTTATACCTTATCCGTCTTCTGCGCTGTGTTCTGAACCTATTCACTGCTCCATCAATGTTTCATGCCAAATCGCTATATTTCCTTGTTTAAAATGTACTGCAAGATGCAGTTCTTTTCCAAACCGCGATAAGCGCCAAACCTATTTTTAGCCTAAACGCGATAAATCCTATAGACAAATCAGACTTCAGTGAGCGTTATACGCAATCCAACATCGGCGCGCTGAACAGAGGTTTGTTTATGTTCATTCATTCCTCAAAATGAGTGCTTTAAACGGTGATAATACTTTTGATGGCCTTGATGAGCCAGTGAGACCTACATGGGGGTAGATGCTGCTGCCAAAGGTTTCTGTCTATATTATAATTTCTGCCATTCGACGATCAAAGAGCAAAAGTCGAATATCGTTCGAAAATCGAATTTTTTATTTTATTTTTTATTAATCAACTGTTTTCTGTGTGTCAGTGTCTGCAAAGATGAAACTGACGATCAGCATCTCTGTACGCGGCTATAGAGAGAAATGCGTGTAATGGATTGCATAATCAGAGAGTAGGCTATTTATTTTCGTTTTTAATTGTTTCGTTTAAAGACATTTCAATCTTTCTATATAGATAAATTTCTCATGTCTGCTGTGAAGCATAGGCTACGCTGAATTTCGGTTAATTTATGATGAGATGCGCTCCAGCTCCCGTGCAATGCAAGTGCCGGCGGCGACGCCTCCATGTCATGATTATATTGTCTATTTGCTGCTTATTTATTGAATTCAGGCAATTGGTTAATGAAAACATTATTAAAATTAAGATACAATTTATACAAAACGAAATCCACTTTAAAGAAAGGCTTTCTACAAAACAAAACTTAATTAAGTGGGCAAAATCATCACCATTTTTTGTGTGGATTTATAGCGTTTTGAAGAAAAAAAAATTAACTTTGAATTTATCATCAACAATATTGTTGTTTAATTTAATAATCATTGTTCAACATGTTCAGACTGAGGAAAAAAAAACATTATTAACAAGATAAATTGAATATTCACAAGATGTGTGGGTCTAGGTAAAAAATGTAATTTTCCTGAAAACTATTGAAATGGATTTATCGCGTTTTGGAAAAGAGCTCCTCAAATATTGCAGTACGAAATATCTCCATGCTGAGCCTTTTTTGCACTTCCTGATTTCCCTACTTGAGAATCCTTGTCCAATGAATGGACGACCTTAGCACACGTGTGGTTTTGTTTACAAATTTTGGTTCACTTTGCAAAAAGAGCAGTGTGAAAGCGAACCGTACCAAAAGAAAAGAAAAAAAATTTATTTGGTCCGGACCAAAGCAAGTGAACTATCGGACTTTCCTGGTGTGAATACACCCTTAGACAACAGAGATATTACAGCAGCATGGGTGCAAACATCTTATCACTGGTGCGTGTGCAGAATACAACTATCAACATGAACCAACATGCTCCTCTAGTATTCGCCCATGTGCAGACCATCTGCCGTGCGCCTTTCAGAAAACCTCTCCACTGTATGTGACTCAGGTGACGTTGATTAAATTGCACAGGGCAGCGGGAGACCCGTCACATTCCTTGAACTGAACACTGAAGCCTGAACACTCCAGCTGAGCCTCTGCACATCTAAGGGTATCTTATTACAGAAAAATGACTGGCTGTGTTAGTTGGACCTAATGCTGATTGTTTTTTTTTTGTGTGTGAAAATGGGCCAGTTGGTCCCAAGAAATGAAAGTATGAGAGTAACTAATTGTAAGGCGAACTATCAGTTGCATCATGGGCATATTTGGCATGAAAAGCATATGGAGAAATTTGCATACAGCACAACCGGGAGGACAAAACACAATGATTCTTCAGCCAGGAAATCACTTTTTGCGGAACAAAGCTGCCATTAGTAGCAAAGGGCTTTCACAACCCCTAGACTATGGGCATGATTTCCCTCTGCTGCTGTTAAATGCATGACAAAACTTGGAGCGAACTGATTAGATCAATCTAATAGTGAAGGCTAAATGAATTTTCAGAGGGCCACTTTAGGGAGCTGATGGAAATGACTCAGCTCCAAAGTCAGGTGGGAAAGAAATTGGAGGCGTGTCTTTTCACTGAGATCAAATTAAAAGTATTTTGCAGCCTTTTCTGTCCTTCTTTCTTTCAATGCCCTGTATGTTCTCATTTCACTGCATGCAAGAATGAAATATGCATAATGCTTTTCTGATGTAAATAGTGTCCTTCAAAATCAATTTTTATACTTTATATGATTGTGTTTGTTTGAAAAGGTGTTTTTTTATTGATGAGATGGCTAACTATTATCATATTTCATTGAATTATACAGTAATGAAGGAACATTAAGTACAAAGTATCATTATTTAATGAAACATTAAGTACAAAGTACTAGTGTACTGTCACGTTTTGATGTTTTGAGTTCTGTTTTGTATCTTGTCTTCCCCTGTTTTTTGTGACTTTTGGTTCAGTCCTGTTAGTTTTCCCGCCATGTCTGATTAGAAATTCCCTGCACCTGTTTTCTGTTAATCATCCCATTAGTCCCTGTTCATTTAAGCCCTGTGTTTTCCCTCAGTGTTTGTTGGTCGTCGTCCATGTGTGGTTGTGTGTAAATCCTGATTTCCTGGAGTTTTGTTCTTGTTTCATTTTTGGAAGTTTCATTTTGTTTATTAAACCTCTTATATGGAAATTCCGTGTCCTCGTCTTCAGCACCTGCACAAACCCTGACAGAACGATCGACCCTTTAAAAAAGCAAAAAAAATGAGCCGAAGGAGGAAGAACCAAGAGGTGAGCCCATTCGAAAACCCCATCCTCTACCAAGAGGAGCGCTCACTCGAGGAGTATGTGGGGCTCTATTTAGAGTTATACGATGATGTGACGCTGGAGGAAGAGGAGCTGAAAAAAAGTTTCTGGGGTGGACTAAGGACCCTCTCGCCCAGATAGTTTTGGTGAAGGACCTCGATCTATCCTTCCTGGAGTTTTTGGATCACACCCTGTGGGCCTGTGGATCCAGCTACCTGGTAGAGGATCTACCACTCCAACCAGCTCCAAGCCCACCAAAGCCTGAGCCCGTCGCATGCCCGCCAGAGCCTGAGCCCATCACCTGCACGCCAACGCCTGAGCCCATCACCTGCACGCTCACACCAGAGCCCATCGTCTGCCCACCAGAGCCTGCACACCGCATCAGCTCTGCCGCCAGATCGGTCCCTGGACTTCCCCGGCTGATATCCGGTATGACTGATCCCCCACTGATATCGGTGCGACTGGCCCAAAAGAAGGCGGCCGAGGCTGGGGTTCAAGTCAGCCACATCCAGCCAGAGCCTGAGCCCGTCGCCTGCCCGCCAGAGCCTGAGCCTGTCACCTGCCCGCCAGAGCCTGATCCCAGCCCCGAGTTTCCTGATATGCTGGTCCCGTCCAGCCCCGAGTTTCCTGATATGCTGGTCCCGTCCAGCCCCGAGTTTCATGATATGCTGGTCCCGTCCAGCCCCGAGTTTCCTGATATGCTGGTCCAATCCAGCACGGAGCCCGTTGACCCAGCGCCAGAGCCAGAGCCCGTTGACCCAGCGCCAGAGCCAGAGCCCGTTGACCCAGCGCCAGAGCCAGAGCCCGTTGACCCAGCGCCAGAGCCAGAGCCCGTTGACCCAGCGCCAGCGCCAGAGCCCGTTGACCCAGCGCCAGAGCCCGTTGACCCAGCGCCAGAGCCAGAGCCCGTTGACCCAGCGCCAGAGCCAGAACCCGTTGACCCAGCGCCAGACCCAGAGCCCGCTGACCCAGACCCAGAGCCCGCTGACCCAGACCCAGAGCCCGTTGACCCAGACCCAGAGCCCGTTGACCCAGAACCCGTTGATCCAGCGCCCATTGATGTCAAGTCAGTTCCCGATCCTGAGCCTGTCCTCCCCAAGAAAATTTTGGGGGGGCGCTATACGCCTTCGCCGTGGCCGGCCAAAGATCCACGGAGGCCTGGAAAAATTACACCGCCGTGGCCACCTGATGGATCTTCACCGCCGTGGCCACCTGAAGGGTCTGCACCGCCATGGCCACCTGAAGGGTCTGCACCACCATGGCCACCTGAGGGGTCTGCACCGCCATGGCCACCTGAAGGGACTGCACCGCCATGGCCACCGGAAGGGTCTGCACCGCCATGGCCACCTGAAGGGTCTTCACCGCCGTGGCCACCTGAAGGGTCTTCACCGCCGTGGCCACCTGAAGAGTCTTCACCGCCGTGGCCACCTGAAGGGTCTTCACCGCCGTGGCCACCAGAAGGGTCTTCACCGCCGTGGCCACCTGAAGTGTCTTCACCGCCGTGGCCACGCCCACAGTCTGCACCGCCGTGGCCACGCCCACAGTCTTCACCGCCGTGGCCACGCCCACAGTCTTCACCGCCGTGGCCACGCCCACAGTCTGCACCGCCGTGGCCACGCCCACAGTCTGCACCGTCGTGGCCACGCCCACAGCCTGCACCGTCGTGGCCACGCCCACAGCCTGCACCGTCATGGCCACGCCCACAGCCTGCACCGCTGTGGCCACGCCCACACCCTGCTCCGCCCTGGAGGCTTCCTGTACCTGCGCCATGCCCTCGTCAGCCTCCAGGGCGCCCACCCTCCCACCCCTTTGGATGTTATACGGCGCGAGGACGCGCCTTTGGGGAGGGGGGAGGTACTGTCACGTTTTGATGTTTTGAGTTCTGTTTTGTATCTTGTCTTCCCCTGTTTTTTGTGACTTTTGGTTCAGTCCTGTTAGTTTTCCCGCCATGTCTGATTAGAAATTCCCTGCACCTGTTTTCTGTTAATCATCCCATTAGTCCCTGTTCATTTAAGCCCTGTGTTTTCCCTCAGTGTTTGTTGGTCGTCGTCCATGTGTGGTTGTGTGTAAATCCTGATTTCCTGGAGTTTTGTTCTTGTTTCATTTTTGGAAGTTTCATTTTGTTTATTAAACCTCTTATATGGAAATTCCGTGTCCTCGTCTTCAGCACCTGCACAAACCCTGACATGTACAAAGTGTTACCGGGAAAAAGTAAAATGTGATTTACAAAGTAATATTTTCCTTGAGTCAGGTAACAATGTGTATTAGCTTTATTGCCACCATTTACACATCCTTTGTCATCACTGTGTTCATCAAAGCACGAATCCCTTGTCTGCCAGATCATGACTACTCAGTCTCAGTGTAATATGCAAGCATTAACGTATTAACTACATTTTAAAATGATATGTTGAAAAAGGTGGATACAATTAATGCATGAGGTAAGCTCTGAAATTTGAGCCATTTTCTCATTTTTCCATTAATTCCTTCCTGGTTCTATGTATGTATTTATGTATGCTCATATTATGTGTGTGCTTGTTTATATGATTTATGAGGACACAAATTTGAATAATGACATGGGTATTACACTGGTATTACAATGTAAATGTGGTTTATGAGGACATTTCATGAGTCCTTGTAAAAAACATACTGAAAAATGTTTTATAAAAAATGCAAAAAGTTTTCTGTGAGGGGTAGGTAGGTTTAGGGGTAAGGTTAGTGTAGGGGACAGAATACAGTTAAAACAGTAGACAAACCCTTACGTTTATGGAGAGTTCCCAGAAAGATAGTAAACCAGACGTGTGTGTGTGTGTGTGTCGTGTGTGCGTGCGTGCGTGCGTGTGTGTGTGTGTGTGTGTGTGTGGGTTGGTTTATGTGATTTATGAGGACACAAATTTGTATTATGACATGTGTATTACACTGCTATTACAACTTATAGGTGGTTTATGAGGACATTTCAAAAGTCCTCATAAATCAAATGGCTTAAAAAACATAAAAAACAATGTTTTATTAAAAAAATAAAAATGCAGCATGTCTCCTGTGATGGGTAGGTTTAGGGATAGGGGTAGTGTAGGGGGACAGAATATACAGTTTGTCCAGTATAAAAACCATTACGCCTATGGAGAGTCCTCATAATGCTGTTGCACCAACATGTGTGTGTGTGTGTGTGTGTGTGTGTGTGTGTGTGTGTGTGTGTGTGTGTTTATTTATTTATATAAGAGTGCCTCAAGCATCCTTATATGTTTTATGCTAACATCACTCTTGTTTATTGTTATTGCGCACACATACAAATTGTTTTTATTTTCATTTACTTAGTCATGGGTGAAATTAATGATTGGTTTAATAGTACCTTTATCAGTCTAAAAGTTCCCTTAATAATAAATTGCTATATTGCTCTGTTGAATGTCACATGAGCTTTGGAAAATTCATTATTTTCAAAATAAATGATATGTCACGTGTTTAGTCTGTGTTTCTGTATTTGGATTCATGTTTAGTGGTCATGTGTTTAGTCTTGTGGTTTTGTATGTTCTTGGTTATTTGTTCCCTGTGTGTTAATACTCTTCCCAGGTGTTTCCCATTGACCACACCCTCTCGTTATCATGTTAGCTTATTTAAGCCTGTGTGTCTTGTGTAGTCTTTGTGAGTGCTTAATGTTTATGAGCTGGTTGTTCTGTTCTGACCTTGTTTCTGAGTTCATGTTTCTGTAGTTTGAGTTTGTATGTTTAATAAATACTGCAAATGGATCCTACTCTCTTGATCACCTCAACCGGCCGTGACATGATTAAAATAGAAACATACCACAATTTCTGGAACATTTTAATTGTAATCAGGATGATAAATATTTGATCAAAAGACATAAATGAATATTAATTAAATTAGATGTTAAGCTTTTTTATTATGGGACATATTTATTTGATCCTTTAATACTTTAAACTTGGCAGGTTCAATAACTGAGATGTTGGCAGGTTCAGGTTGATTTTAGTGTTGGCATGAAACTGAAATTGCAATAGTCTTTTCTTTCCTATTGAGACATATATCCAAGTGAAACAATACAAAATGTTGGGTGGGACTTGATTTAGTCAATTGGGGATTGATTGGATGGGTGTGGTTAGCTATTGCTGCATTTGATCTCATGTGAATGACTTAAAACGTGCCAGTAAACACGTCACTGCAAAAAGGAGGGGAACTAAAATATGATAAAAGATTAGGCACATGAATTAAAAAATACAATAAATAAATAATGATGTGCACAATATCCCATAAAAAAATAAGAAGTGTCAATTTTGATTGCATGGTGACTTTAAGGATAACCATAAACTGCTAGTGCATAGTTGTTCTGATAGAGACCTGCATATCTCTCTCTCTCTCTCTCTCTCTCTCTCTCTCTCTCTCTCTCTCTCTCTCTCTCTCTCTCTCTCTCTCTCTCTCTCTCTCTCTCTCTCTCTCTCTCTCTCTCTCTCTCTCTCTCTTCTTGTTGTGTGTGTGTGTGTATCTATTAGCCTGTTGATGGCTGTTTATCAGGGTGCGTCCTAGCCTCAAAGAACAGATCATGTTGATAAAAGGATGTAAAAGGATTAGGGCTTCAGACAGCCAAGGAGTGAAGACAGAGGGAAAATGGGATTACTGCTTTTCTCACTGTGGTCTCTGTACATACTGTGTGGTTTACTTCAATGAAAAAAAAAGTTTATATTTACCCATGAAAAATGTTTTGATCTTTAATATTTTAGATTAATTTTGCACATATTATTTTCAAAAGCACAATGCATAATCATGCATGTTCAGCAGAAAGAATATGTAACAACTGGAGGGGATCTTAAATAATAAAGCACTTTTATTCACACACCTACCACAGAATAATGTCGAAATGGAGAAGGACATGTTTTTTAAGTAGTTCTCAACTTGTTCCTTGTCAATGAAACATGGTGATGTGTTCCACCCAACATACAGTGACTGAAAACAAACAGTACTTTCATACTTGAAATTTTCTAGTATTGTTGAAAAATAAATAAGCTGTACAAGACCCTTATTTATTAAAAAAATCATTGTTTTTCTGGGAAATCATCTAAGTGCTCAGTTTGTAATAGAGGCAAGAATTCACCGTCCATTTGGCGCTCCCCTGTGTGCGACGTTGCATCTATTCAAGTCAAATTTTTGTTGTTTTTGTTGTTAGCAGCTGTCTTTGTGAGTCACTTTAGGGCAACTATACAAACATTAAGTATGATCAAGTGGTTCTGAAACAGCTAAAAGAGAGCAGTAAATTTTTTCTTTTTGACTTTAGTATGCTGGACTCCTTCTCAGAACTTCTTCGGGATGTCGGTGTGACACCAGGCCAGGCCTGAGCAGGGGGTTTTCCTGACAACCAGAGCAGAAAGCGGAAAAGCGGCAGGCAGGGAGGAGCCAAGCGGAGGATTCGTCAAATGGTTAGCAGAGGAAGGCTAACATTACCAGTCATACTGTTTGCAAACATCCAGTCACTGGAAAACAAAATGGACGGACTACATGCAAGGATATCTACATAGTGAAATATCGAGGATTGTTCCATTTGGTCTACAGAGCCGATCGTAACGCTGTGGATTGTGGCAAAACCCGCGGGGGAGGAATAGCGATCTTCGTCAATCAATCCTGGTGTACAGACAGTAAAGTGATTTCACAGTATTGTTCTGAGGAAGTGTATTTTTTGACCTTAAGCGGTCAACAGTGTCTGGAACCAGTTAATATATCTAAATACAAGTTTTCTCTTCATGTGAACTGATGTAAGTGCAACTGGCCTGAAATTATTCAGGGTAGATGTGTCTGTTTTCTTGGGGACTGGTATAATAGTAGACTACTTATATTAGCATGGTACTACTCACTGTGTAAGAGACAAATTAGAAATGACTGTGTACAAACCTGCCAGCTGTTCCCAGCAGACCTTCAAAACTTTTACACCATCAGGTCCCACTGACTTACGGGGGGTTACCTTCTTAAAAACCTTCCGAACCTGTGCTTGTGTGACCTGGAGCGCACAGTCCTCAGTGTTCAAAAAAAGTTTTGATGGAGTGTCCAAGTTTATTCTGTCAAATCTGGCACAAAAACTGTTAAGGTAGTCTGGTAAGGTGGCATCTCTAATCTCCAGTTTCTCATGTCCAGTTTGTGCTTCTTCTATAATTGGTGACAGATTGAATTCCCTACCACATACTGCGTGTGTCATTTTGCAGATAGTAGTTTGCAAGTTTTTGGGAATATGCCCTTTTTGCAGCTCTGATGGACTTCCTCAAAACGTGTCGTATACCCTCTTATACTGTTCCCTATCCCCTGCTTTGAAAGCTTCCTGTCTTTGTTTGATCTTCAAGCGTATATCGCCATTAAACCAGCACTTTTGATTTGGAAAAACACAAACAGTTCTAGAAGGGACACAGATGGATTTACACACCAGTTAATATAGTCACTAACAGTCTCTGTATAGTCATGAATATTGTCTGTAGCCTCTATGCAGCCCTGCAAGTTCATCAGTGTACAGCAACACTCACAACATTGCACTGCATTTCTCTGGGTAAATAAAATGGTCTACACATTAAAGTTTGCCTACCGCCCTAATAGATCAGTGGATGATGCAGTGGCCATGGTTTGCACTATACTCTTCAACACCTGGACCGGAATGGAACATAAAATAATGCTTTTCTTGGATTATAGTTCCGCTTTCAACACCATCTGACCTGGAAAGCTAATTGAGGGGGGTTTTACACTGGGCTCGTTTGCTGCGGTCCGAGCCCAAGCAGGTTTGTTCCCGGCGCCCCCACAGCGTTGGTCTGGTTTCACACACAACTTGATTCTATCGAACCCTGGTGCGTTTGTGTGCATATTACGTCATCGCAAACGTGCACGGCGCATGATAGAAAATAGAACGTGGTCAATATTGTGTTTTTTTATTATTATTTCGCTGCTATTATGCGCAGTTGAGTGAACAATACAGGTTTATTGTGTGTGTGTCACATAAGGTGGACTTCTGCTGCTTGCAAACGGACTCTTTTTGAGGAGACAGTGGATTTCCAACTTTGTTGCCCTGATTCCATGCGCAATGCACGAATACACTGCAGGCTCACTCTCGCTCGTATCCAAGGTAAATCATCAACACTATCATCCCTTACAAGTGTTTTATTTAACTGAATACATCACAATAAGCTAAAACGCATGCGCAGGTTACTTTATTTCCTGAACAACTGCGCACACGAGTCCGTGTTGCTTTTACATTCACGCGAACCGCGGCATGGTTCGGGAGCAACCGAACTCAGACCACCTCCTCCTGGTAGTCTCGGGTTCGGTACCCCAGTGTGCACCCGGGTCCCATGACAGCTTTCACATTAGCGTTTTTTCATGCGAATCGTGCCCCGTTCCGAACTAAACTGCCAGTGTGAAAGCCCCCCGAGAAGCTGGTAGACCTCGGGGTCCCAACCACCACCTGCAACTGGGTTTTGGACTTTCTTATTGATAGACCACAGAAGGTGAGGATGGGAGGTAACATCTCTTCTGAGCTCACTATAAGCACAGGAACACCACAGGACTGTTGTCTCAGTCCAAAACTCTTCGCTGTCTATACCAAAGAAATGTGCCACTACCCAGAACAACACTGCTATTAATAAATACGCTGATGATACTGTCTTGGGCCTTATTAAAGGTGGGGATGAGACTGGTTACAGGGAGCTGGTTAATACAATTCTGGCTTATGGAGAGGAAAATTATCTTATTGTTTATAGAGACAAAACAAAATAATTAATAATGGATTTTAGGACAAAATCCTACAGCCACTGACCATCAATGGGACTGAGGTGGAAAGAGCTGAGAGTCACAAGTTTCTATGCCTGCATGTGTCATCAAACTTGAGTTGAACCAAAAACACTGTTGCCACAGTGAAGAAGGCCCAACAGCGGCCTATAGAGGACTTGTGGAAAGCATCCTCACAAACGGCATCACAGTCTGGTTTGGAAGTACCACCCAGGAAGAGAGGAGAGCTCTCCAAAAGGTCATAAAGACTGCGGAGAGGATCATCGGATCTGACCTTCTATCTGTGGACACTTTATATACACAACTCTGCAGGAGGAGAGCACAGAACATTTTTAGGGATACACACCACCCAGCTCATTCCATGTCCAGGCCTAAACACTCAACATATAACTTGAGATATGGCAGACCAGACAGTATTATCTCAGTATTAGGTGTGGTTTCATTTTTTTCCAGCCACGGTCAGACTGATGGCTGAGGATATGGCAGAGGGAACAAATATGTATGTCTCATCTTTTATAAAATCATAGGTGTTATCTCCTTTTACATAGAGATCTTAGAGGTAGTTTATGCCTGTGATGTTTTCATGAGACTCTGTTAAATAGAGAATGCTTTATTACAGTACTTTTTAAATATTTATATTATGTATTATCTCAGGACAGTGCAATACTCTTTAATGTGTAATAATCTTAATTTAATATTAATCTTAAATAATAATCTTTATTGTGTTTGTTTGTCGTAGGTTAATACTGTTCTTCGTTTACTGTATTTGCAGTCTATTTATTGTGTGTAGTTTTGTTCTTCTTATATGTCTTATATGTTTTTTCCTATGTACTTGTACTAGCTGTACTGGTACAAATGGCAAATAAAACTGCAACATTTGGTGACAGCCATTGTCTTTGTTGATCTGGGGGTGAGGTAAGGCTATTTTCCTCTTTTCCTCTTATTGAGTAGTCCTGAGGGCAGGATATGATTTAAAGTAGACAGCAATTTCACTCGAAATGACTGGCACAAGACCTCCTGAACCTTTGCAATGGAACATGGCCATCGGGGACGTTTTCCCGTTTGCATTTTGCATATTTGTTGAAAGTCGCCCGTGGCTCTAGTGCACTCCAATTCAATATTTCATATTAGACTTGTCTATAGCTGTAAAATATAACTTATGTTTGTTGCTTGCTCATGTTGGTGAAAACATTATGTGTGCCACGTAGGTTTGTTATTATGTGCAACACTTCTCTGGCTTTTATTATCAGCCAGACAGATCAACCAAAGTGAGAATTAAACTCTTGTGTCCGATGCAAGCCTAGGGAAAGAAAAGTTGTTTTTTAACGACTGGAAATTTCCTTCACATAAAATCAATGACTGCTATGAAGTCCTTGGAGGGCTTTTCCTTGCAGGACTGACAGACCAATTATGGACTTGGGAATGTGCAATACTACGATCAGTCACACTGATACTGCCCCATTCCTTCCTTGTCACAGCACAGAGACCAGATACGATCCCATCAGAGGCTGTGCACATCACGCTCTTTGTGCCTGTGCAGCTGTGCACACTGTGCCCTAATGAAGAGAAATAACCCACTGAAATATCACTTACCCATAGCAGCCTGAGACAGCGGTCTTAAATTAAAGCAGTTCTATCATTAGTGCACAGTGCACGCTCAATCCCTCATGCACAGTGTCTGAAGAAACAACTGTAGCTCCGCATGCTCTATTTGCGTATTAGTGAAAGACAAGTTTTGATCGGCTGTCAGAGGACCAGCGCACTAGGCTGATTTCCCCATTTAAATAGAGCAGCAAGTGGCACAGGGCAGCTTGTGTGAGGGTAGGCAGAAGAAGTCGTGTTTGAGAAGTTTACAATGACCAAATTTCAGATCCCTGTGACTAAAAGGCGCAGTAGGTTGGCACTGCAGAGATGCCTGCTTCAATGCAGGTTATTGCGCCTTCATCTGAGAAGACTGAGATTAAATAAATGCTGCTAAACTGTGCCTATATGTTTATACTAACACATTCTGTTTTATCCTGCATGAATCTTTGATCTACCTTTTATGATGAATGACATTTGAATACTGCTACTAGAAGACACTATAAAAGATGCTTGAGTAATTGTTGAGGAAAAATTCTACTCTGGCAGGCACACTTTTTTTGTCTTCAATATTATATTTCCTTGAATGAATACATATAAATTAGTATGGCATAATATGAAACTGTTGGCTTTCTATAGTTTTTACATTGATATAATGATATTTTCTATTCCCAAAACCTAATCCTCACACATTTTTACATGTTCACAAACACATTTTAGCGTGTTTATCCATTCAGAAAATACATAATCTGTTTAGACTATGCTGGCCTATTTGTTGCAATAACAGAATTATCTGTATTCAAATGGAAGCAAAAGTGGGAGGGGCATTTTAAATGCTAACTCCATTCAATTTAACCCTTAAATGCATGGATGTTTTGCCATATTATTTGCCATATTTGCCATATTCGGGTCTTTAGCGACCCGGATCTTATTTAACATGGATGGATCTCTACCTGCTGCAATAGTATAAAACTCTCCTGATATTTTAAGAACACTAGAATTTTTTTTTTTTTTTTTTTGCTACCTTTTGAAACTTGGAAGGGTTCAATTTGAGCAGATGCTTTTTGCCATTATAACATTTTATTTAGAATGAATTTCCCCAGCACATTCAGCATCTGGCTCATATTCGCGCACTTAACCAAACAACTATCATTTTCATCGTCTTCAAAATCAATATTTTGATTGTTGACAGCTTCTTCACCAGATCCACCATCAAGTGACAGTGACACTAATATTTGATTGCGTTCAGTACTTCTCTGCAGTAAATCACTGAGCCATTTCAAGTTTTGCTGATGATACTTGTGTATTTTTTATTCCTGCAGTATTTATGAGTGAAACATCACACCATCATTGTGTATCAGACATTGCCACCTTGAAGAATAAAGGTGAATTGCACTTATTGACTCATCAGAAATTAAATTATTATTGCATAGCTAACAACCCTATACACATGCTTAGAAAAAAAGTACAGATATTTTTGTGGCTGACCTTATTGCATATGCATTTGTAAGAGTTTCTCTTCAGATGGAAAATTTATGGGAGGAGAATATTTAAATGAATCACGCAAAATTGATTTACTAAGGTTTGCACAACTCAATTTACTGGTATTTGCGTCATAATTTACCACCCCCCAAAAAAAGCATGTCTCAAAGCAGTCGCTAATTTGTGCTGCTGTTAGTAGATTGCGTTGGTCATTTTGGAAATGATCCAGATGCGTCTGTGTTCATTAATTTGCAGGTCGTCACTAGATCACGCGCTAAACAGTCCACTCCCATCTGCACTTTTTTGGAATTGCACTCTCATGCTAATTTGCCCTGTTTAATAAATCTGGCCCAAAGGGTCAAACACATAACATTGTATTTTAAGCTGTTTTTCTCATGTGCCTAGTTGAATGGTTTCCACAATGTAAGTGATTTCAGGTGGGTCATTTGGTTGCCATAATGTTAGCAATACCAGACCCACAGACACACAAATCCTGCATGACAGTTCATAATTTAAAAACTAAGCTCTCATTCTGTTTTATGGAGACAGAAAACATGTATACTGTGTCTAAATGAAATTAAAAAGGACGGTTTTAAATGCCTGCGGCCTGCCTGGGATTTTAATAAGCACATGAAAATGGAAACAAATTAATACCCTCTTAATATAATATCTCATTAAATGCTTAGGTGGGTGGTGTACAGCTCCCCTGACAATATGCGACCAGAGACTGCTGCTGAGAAACCAGAAGGGAGAAGCGAGCAAAAGAGGATGGATCGGTACTAAATTCTAAGGCATCAAATCAGCATTAACCTGCCACAGGAAGATCAAATTGCCCCTTCAATGGCTTGGCAATATATTTTCTTTTAGAACTCTAAAACAAGACCAAATTCCTTTGACAGCTTGACAACTATGCTCATAAAGTCATATTGCCCGCAAGAAGCTTTTATGATGTTATTATATAATGATTAGGTTCAGCACAAGGGGAAAAGGGAAAAATATGTTTTGAAAAGTTGTCTACAGAGTAATATACTGATCGTTGGTGGCGTGATGTTTTAGTAGCTTGGTTCCAGTCAACTCTTCAGTGGCCCATTCTGTCAAATGCAGAACTGAGCTCAGTTAGTATGCATATCAACCAGTTTAAGTCGTAAAAACATGGCTCACATGCTCATGGCCTGATCAACAGTCTCCACTCCAGCTGTTCTCAAACATCTGCTGACAATATGACAATACCATAAGTAGAATGATAACTAATTCGATCATGAGTCCAAGTCAGGAAGCTGATCGCTTTCAGCCCATGTTTTACAAAGCGCAGCTGGTGGCGTTCTGAGACTGTTGACTGATCCGTTCCTTGAAAGTGAAGGAGGTGGAAACAGATGTGCAGCTGTCATATCTCATGAGATGGAAGATGTGTTATGAATGTAACAATCTTGTGTAAACAAAGTGCTGAAATAGGCAGAGCTAAAAAGAGAAGCTGGCAGTATACGGCCTAGATAAAAAGATCCCTGCTGTTAGATGTGCATGTCCTTCGCTGGCAGAAAGGAGGACCTTTGATAGAGAAGCTTTGAAAAGTTATAGTGGGAATGGAATTCGTTTTTGGACGAGAATATATCATACTAGCCAAACACTTTTGCTAGCTGCTGTGTCCTGCAGTTCCCCTGAAGCTGGTGCCATGACTGCTGACACTGATAACGGTGGTCAACATAATCACCTAATGATGATACCCATGTGACAGTCTGAAAAAAACTTCTAAGTTTGGCTGCAGTTGTAATGTTTGTGAAACCACTGGATTGCTGAAGCTATCATGCTGAAAAATCCAGCATTGCTTGTTACCAGCATAAGGTATGTTTTACATGCTGGGACCAGCTTGGGATGCTGGTGTGCTGATGGACCAGCATATGTTGTCTTTTGAGTGCTAGTATGACCCCAGCAAGACCACAACAAAACTTGTGTATGTGTTACATATCACGTTTCCTAGTGTGTGTTCATAGATAAAAAAAGACCAAGACAATTTTCCAAATAAATTTTAAATGAAGAAAAATGCATGATGATGGTTATATTAACTGGAACACAGTCAAATCCTCAGTGTTAAACAAACACTGCTCAGTTTCATATTGTCCCAATCTATAGAGTGTAAAAGTAACACTGACAGAAGCAATGTTGCAGTTAGTGAAATAAAGTATCACTCTACAAGTGATGATTGACAATTAGTGATGAGACTTGTGGTTAAAAAGCAGAATCACTGAAGATAAGAGGAACAACAAGAACAGAAAAAAGAGTAAAGATGAGATGAGCAGAAACACAACATCTACAACAGACTTACATCCACACAGCCTTAAATAAAATCAACTGCAAATAAAATCAATGTCTCACCATAGGATTAAAAGCATTGCCATGTTCACTTTTTACAAACCAGTTTGGCTTTATTTATTTCATGTGGCACATGTACAAATGTTGTTGAAGCCCTTATGGGCACTTGGCCAATAATTTTGGTTGAATTAATTGTCTTTCTGTAATTGTCGAAAGTGCATGCTATAGTTGACAATATTGCAATATTCCTGCATGTTCCTGTTTGCAATGACATACCTTTTACCATGTGCGCTTTTTGGAATCAGTGACTGACAGCTGGATTTTGACACATGTGAGTTCCCAAATAAATATGAAAATCTTTAAAAACAGCAACTTTCTGTTTTAAGCTTTTATTAACAAGTTGTTATTAACTGTCACATTGAAAGAGCTCTTCTCATAATCCCTGTTATTGAACACATTTATAATAATTGCTTATGATTATGTTTTTATTAGGAATTTTTCTTGGCTTTCATATATCTAAATGTTTTTGCTTTGCAATTGATTTAACAGATTTTTGAAACAGGAGACAAAACATGCTGGTTTATTATGGATTTTTTAGCAGGGATTGTAAAGGAACATTGGACAGCTGTCACCAAGCACTTCAATATTTTTAATGGTACCTTACCTTAGTACTTGAACATTTCTTGCAGAAGTCACAGAAAGCTTCATAGCACTTGTGGTTCTGACAGAGATGTACGCATGGAACAGTCTGTGCTGAATAGTGAATAGTAACAGGAATCACATTGGGAGATTGAGAACTTGAACTACTCTTTTTTTTTGCCAGCCAGTTCCCCCTGGGGTCAAATTATTAAATCCAACTCTGAACAGCTTTTATTTTCTCTTGCATGGGTGAAAATGTTTTGCCTCCCTGAAAATTAAAAATCTCTCAAGCTACGAGTGTCAGGAATCAATCAGATTCATTCCCACCCATCACTCAAAGATCACTCTCCCCGGAATATTAACCAGTCACACCTGTTCTCAATCAGTCACCTCGTTACCCAGCCCTATAAAACACTCACACACACTCCAGTCATTGTCAAGCCTCCAACAGGAGAAGACCGTTACCCACGATTTCCTGAAAGTTTCTAAGCTACCAACGAAGACCCATCACGTAACTATACTCACCTCAGAATATACTCACCCTTGTCTCCCTGTCTTGCTGTCTCCAGTACTCCAGTCTGGTTCCCTGTTTCCCGAGTCTGGCCATTGGGATCCAAGTGCTCCACGTGTCCACCGAAACCTCCTTGTGTCTCCCTGGTTCTGAAACAGAAGAGTATTCGTATCACTGAACGTTGTCTATCCACGTCCAACTCTCTGACTAAGAGTCTGCTCACCTGGGATTCTCTGCACTACGTGATCGTCAACGCACCTGCAAATGAACTTTGTCTCTGCACATTTATCACTGTAAATAAACTCACGTTTGCTTTCACTTACCTCCGCCTCTGTGCCTATATCCTGACAGAAGGCTTGACCTGAACAGAAAAGTGAAACAGCGCGATGGAAGATAGTGACCAAGATGATAACCCGGTTCAGGCTGCAGCCGCTGTTCAAGATCCCGGTCAGCCTACGTTCCGAACTTCCGCAGATTCCACTACTTCGGTGATATGCTTCGCTAACCAGGCATCGCGTCCAGTGCCATTCTCCGGACGGGCGGAGGATTGCAACGGGTTCCTGCTTCAGTGTTCGCTCGCTCTGGAACAGCAAAGACAGTTGTACCCCACAGAAAGATCGAAAATCGCTTTTATCATCCAACAGTTATCCGGGGCTGCTTTGAGATGGGCTGAAACCATGTGGTTACAGGAGTCCACTACAACTTCATCGGTACAAGGGTTCGTGGACCATTTTAAAGAAGTTTTCGGACGACCAGTTGATGATTCTTCCACCAGTGACAAACTACTGCAACTGTCCCAAGGTCGAAAATCTGTTTCTGAGTATTCGTTGGAATTTCGCACTTTATCCTCTGTAAGTGGGTGGAACGACAAGGCACTCATTTCTGTCTACCGACGTGGTCTGAATCCTGCTCTCCGTCTGCAAATGGCGATATATGATGACAGTATGGGTGTAGAAAAATTTATCCAACAAGCTCTCCGTGTGCACCAACGATCTCAGGGCTGTTACTCAGAAAATCGCCGATACACTAGTAATTCTCAATATTCCACAGTGACTCAGCCTGAAGCGGATGAAGAGAAGATGCAAGTAGATACTTACCGACTGTCCCCAGCGGAACGTGCCCGGCGCCGTGAACTCAGGTTATGTCTGTATTGTGGAATGGAAGGACATTTTCGTCAGTCATGTCCGATTCGGCCCCCCAGGATGCTGGTGAGTTCTGTCTTTTACGGCCGGTTCGGTCTCAGCCCCACTAACTATTTCAGTGATCTTAAAATCCACGACTTTCCATGTTTCAGCCACAGCCATTGTGGACTCCGGGTCGGCAGGGAACTTCATCTCGGGACGACTCTGCCAAGAACTCCGGCTCGAGAAATCAGCCACCGCGAGACCATACTCCATCCATGCAGTGACGGGTGAAACCATAAACAAGGGGTATGTCACAGCTCAGATTAAACCCATCATCCTGGGTGTCGAAAACACACATCATGAGCTCTTTGAACCTTTCATATTAGAGAACAGTCAGACTGATCTAATTCTGGGTCGCCCATGGCTTATTCGACACCAACCCAATATCAACTGGTCATCTGGTAAGATCCTAACTTGGGGTTGTAAGTGTGCCTCCAGAACTGCCGAGCTGGCGATCACATCCATCGCGGATGCACGTAACATTGTCCCAGTAAATTCAACCTCCATCGAAAGCCCCACTGAGAGCCTGTCCGTTTCCATACCTACCAGTTATTCCTCGTTTGCAGATGTGTTCAATCCTGTCGAGGCTGCTAAATTACCCCCTCATCGAACTTGGGATTGTGCGATCGACCTTGTTCCAGGAAACCCATTCCTAAAGGACGAATCTACTCCCTGTCTATTCCTGAACAGAAAGCCATGCAACAGTATATTGAAGAGGCTCTGAAACAAGGGTATATCCGTCCCTCCACGTCGCCAGCTGCTGCCAGCTTTTTCTTTGTTCCAAAAAAGGATGGAGGACTACGTCCGTGTATCGACTATCGAACCCTGAACAGAATAACCGTGAAGTTCAGCTATCCACTACCGCTGGTCCCTTCATCACTGGAGCAGCTGCGTGAGGCCAAGATGTTCACTAAACTGGATTTGAGGAGCGCATATAATCTCATCCGAATTCGAGAAGGCGACGAATGGAAGACCGCGTTCATCACCCCTGCTGGCCACTACGAATATTTGGTTATGCCGTATGGACTGGTCAACGCTCCTTCCATCTTTCAAAGCTTTATGGATGAGGTATTCCGAGATTATCTGAACCACTTCGTAATAATCTACATCGATGACATTTTAATCTATTCCAAGAATCCAAGGGAACACCAACGACATGTTTCCTTAGTCCTCCAACGGCTACGTGAGTTCTCTTTATTCCTAAAGGCAGAAAAATGTTCATTTCACCAAACTTCAGTCGAATTCCTAGGCTATCAACTCAGTGAAAAAGGAGTACAGATGGACGATCGCAAGACCAAGGCGATCACTTCATGGCCAACCCCACAAACGGTAAAGGAATTGCAAAGATTCCTTGGCTTTGCCAACTTTTATCGGAGGTTCGTTCACCAGTACAGCTTGCTAACAGCTCCCCTAACATCACTCCTAAAGGGAAAACCAAAAACGCTGCTCTGGACTGAGGAGGCCGACCACGCATTCCAGTCTTTGAAAACCGCCTTCACCACTGCCCCCCTACTCCAACATCCCAATCCCGAAGAGATGTTCATCGTAGAAGTTGATGCCTCCACCACTGGAGTAGGAGCAGTGTTGTCTCAGTATTCCAGTTTGTCACCCAAACCTATGCCATGTGCGTTCTTCTCCCACAAGTTATCACCCGCCGAAGTAAACTATGATATCGGAAATCGGGAACTCCTGGCGGTAAAACTTGCGCTTGAGGAATGGCGACACTGGTTGGAGGGCGCCAAACACCCGTTCCTGGTTCTCACCGACCATAAAAACCTCCAGTATCTGAAAGAAGCAAAACGACTCAATCCACGCCAGGCCAGATGGGCGCTTTTCTTCACTCGATTTCACTTCCAGATCTCCTATCGTCCAGGCTCCAAGAACGTCCGAGCGGATGCTCTGTCTCGTCTCCATGCACCTGAAACTCACCAGGAAGAACCCGAGAACATCTTGCCAGAGAAAATCTTTGTCAATCCCATTCAGTGGGACTTAAACGAACAACTGATGGAATTGTCTCGAAACCAACCCAGTCCTATGGAATGCCCAGCTGGGAAGATCTACGTACCCGATGAATTCCGTATATCACTTATCTCCTCAGCGCACTCCTCCGTTGGTACGGGTCACCCAGGAGTCACCAAAACCTGCTCCACTCTCCAAAACTGCTACTGGTGGCCCAACATGCTCCGAGACGTCAAATCATTCATCCAGGGGTGCATCCTATGTGCAATGAACAAAAACCCTCGTCACTTGCCTGCAGGAAAACTCATGCCTCTACCCGTTCCCCAAAGACCCTGGTCGCATATTGGGGTGGATTTTGTGACGGATCTTCCACCCTCCGAAGAGAAACACCTGCATCCTGGTGGCCGTCGACCGCTTTTCGAAAGCGTGTAAGCTGATTCCCCTGAGAAACTTACCCACAGCATTTGCAACCGCAGAACTCTTAATGGAACATGTCTTCCGGAATTTCGGCCTCCCAGAGGACATTGTATCAGATAGGGGGCCTCAATTCATTTCAAGAGTTTGGCGAGCCTTCTTTGCACTGATGAATGTCACCGTAAGCCTCACTTCAGGGTATCACCCACAGGCCAATGGTCAGGCAGAAAGAAAAATCCAGGATGTCAGCCGTTTCCTCCGAACTTTCTGCCATGCCAATCAACACCTCTGGAGTCGTTACCTCGTGTGGGCAGAGTATGCCCAAAATTCCCTTAGACAAACCTCCACCAAACTGACTCCGTTCCAATGCATTCTGGGTTACCAACCTCCACTGTTCCGTGGTCCGGGAACCCTCAGAAGTCCCAGCAGTTAATACCTGGTTCCGGGACAGTGAGAGAATATGGAACCAAGCTCACCATCACCTCCAACAAGCCATAAACCGCCACAGCCACTTTTCAGACGTTCATCGAAGCAACACCCCCGAATACCAACCTGGACAATTGGTTTGGCTCTCAACAAGAGATATCCGGTTGAGACTACCCTGTCGCAAGTTAAGTCCAAGATATATCGGTCCGTTTCCCATAACAAGACAAATCAATCCAGTTACCTACCAACTCCGTCTACCAAGTCAATACCGCATCCACTCCTCGTTCCATGTCTCCCTCCTGAAGCCCCATCACTCACCCGTTCCAGTCCCTCTACAGATCTAGCACAAGATGAAAATCCTCCGGTACCTCCCGTTGAGACAGAATCCATCTTCACTGTAAGAGAGATCCTGGACTCCCGACGTCGAGGTGCTCTACTCGAGTATCTGGTTGACTGGGAAAATTATGGACCGAAAGAGAGGTGTTGGATACCTCGTAAGGACATCCTTGATCCCATGCTCCTCACTGCTTTCCACGAACAACACCCTGGCAAACCTGCTCCTCGACCCCGAGGTAGACCCCCACGACGTCGGGGTCCTAGGTCCGCTGGCGCGGACGCTGGAGGAGGGGGTAGTGTCAGGAATCAATCAGATTCATTCCCACCCATCACTCAAAGATCACTCTCCCCGGAATATTAACCAGTCACACCTGTTCTCAATCAGTCACCTCGTTACCCAGCCCTATAAAACACTCACACACACTCCAGTCATTGTCAAGCCTCCAACAGGAGAAGACCGTTACCCACGATTTCCTGAAAGTTTCTAAGCTACCAACGAAGACCCATCACGTAACTATACTCACCTCAGAATATACTCACCCTTGTCTCCCTGTCTTGCTGTCTCCAGTACTCCAGTCTGGTTCCCTGTTTCCCGAGTCTGGCCATTGGGATCCAAGTGCTCCACGTGTCCACCGAAACCTCCTTGTGTCTCCTGGTTCTGAAACAGAAGAGTATTCGTATCACTGAACGTTGTCTATCCACGTCCAACTCTCTGACTAAGAGTCTGCTCACCTGGGATTCTCTGCACTACGTGATCGTCAACGCACCTGCAAATGAACTTTGTCTCTGCACATTTATCACTGTAAATAAACTCACGTTTGCTTTCACTTACCTCCGCCTCTGTGCCTATATCCTGACAACGAGTTTCCATTAACAGAGGCTTTATGCACCTCAGTATGTTTCAGACTGAAACACAAAAACAACAATATTACATTATTATATAATAAAGAAAATAGGACAAATAAAATCCTTATTGAATAAATGTAAAATGAGCGCAGTCTCATCCCAAGAAGTCATATATTGACGTCTTGGGACGTCGTTTGACCATACGTCAATATCCGCCTTTTTAGGGTACCCTTAAACGTCGGTTAGATGACGTTATCGGATCCTAACTCTACCCCAGACCTAAACCTACCCCTAAACCTACCCCGTCACCTAACTGACGTTAAAGGTAAAGCGTCAGTTGTATGACGTCCCAGGATCGTCATATAACCGACGTTTAAGGGTACCCTAAAAAGGCGGATATTGACGTATGGTCAAAAGACGTCCCAAGACGTCAATATATGACTTCTTGGGATGAGACTGTGTTACGTTATCAGTTACACTCAACATTTTATATTCAGTATTCAAAACACCAAAACCACATTTCGTAGTTGATATTTAGACACAATATAACATACTGTACCATAATATGATATTTAATAATGAAAATGAAAGTTGCCTTTGAGTTATTAGCTTACAAAGATTTCCATCCCACAAGTTTCAGGTCCCACTCACCAACTCCAAACAACTCAAGTGTGGTCATGGGTTTCATACCTATTGTGAACTGTTTTTGCTCACCCTCTTCTCGTGGAAGTCTGTCACACTTACTGATTAAAAATGGAAGAGGGGTGATACTAAACAACCTCTGGGTCTAAATTGTTTGTTCAAAGATTTCAAGTTCAAGATGTTGACATTGAAACAAATTGTGACTAGAATCAGATCCGAGGACTGGTTTGTCATGATAGACCTCAAGGATGCATACAGTACTTCCATGTATTCCTTCCTTCCACATTCACAGGAGATTCCTGAGGTTAGCTTTTGGGGACGAAGCATAACAATATCGGGTTCTTCCCTTCGGCCTAGCTTTATTCGTCTACCTTTATGCTCATATCGTATTGATCCTCGAAGCCTTAAACAAGCTAAAGCTATACCAGTCACTCACTGTCAAACTGTTTCAGAGAATGTTGGGTTTGATGGTAGCAGCATTCATTGTGATAGCTTTTGGCCTGCTGTACATGAGACCCTTGCAGTAGTGACTCAAGACCAAGGGGTTTTCCCTAAGGGGCAACCTATTCCGCATGATCGAGGTTACGCGCAGGTGTCTTCATTCCTTGGTGATGTGGAAAGAACCTTGGTTCTTGTCCCAAGGTCCCATGCTGGGAGCTCCTGGGACATCGTGTGACAATTGCAACAGGGCTGAGGAGTGATCATGAATGGTAGCTCAGCACAGGGTCTGTGGAGGGGTAGTACATCGTTTTCCGTGGTAGGACATCAATTGCCTGGAGATGATGGCTGCCTTTCTTGCTTTTGAATCATCTTCTCCCAGACCTATGGGGCCATTATGTGCTTGTCTGTACAGACAACACATCGGTGGTCTCCAATATAAATCATCAGATCCTCCTGTGGGCTCCGGGAAAGCTGATGCAGATGCTGAGCAAGTTCTGGACAACCTTCACCTATGGCTTTCAGAGCTCATTCAATGAGAAGTTTGGCGGCTTTTAAAGGGGTCATATAACATGCACTTTTACAAGCTGATTGTACTGAAATGTGTGTTGGCAGTGCCTGTACACAACCTCATATAATGATAAAAATCAATCCAGTGTTTTAGTTTTAATCACCTTATTATGTTTTCCCCTACCTCAAATTGAGCCGTTCGATATTGTGACGTCAATAAATCGGACGCCCCTCCCACGATTGATAATTGACAGCAGCGTTTCAACACAGACCCGCCCTGAGCAAGCTGTCATCGTAGTCCGCCATTGTTGATACACTGGAGCAGAATGGCGTCTAAGAGATTGTGATGTTCTGTTCTTGGTACACAGCAATCATTTTACTATTCCTAAATTCGAACCGCTGAAGACGCAGTGGTTGAATTTTATTTTTGAAGGGAATATTCCCAACGATCAACATAAATGCTTTTATGTTTGCGCTAATCATTTCTCACCAGACTGTTTTGTTAATGAGGGTCAGTTTAAATCTGGTTTTGCTAAGAAGCTGCTCCTGAAAAAAGAATCTGTACCAACTTTTCGTGTTCCTGCTGCACGTCCAGAAGAAGTGAGTGTAACATTGTATTAACCTTTAAATATTAAGCTTTGCAAATCGCTTGCACGATTCACGATGAATGCGGCTAATGTTTACACTCAGGGTATATTACGGCATGTTTTCAATGTAACGTTACAATGTTCTCAATATTATTCATAATTCCACTTTTATAATAGGGTGACCAACTGTCCTGTTTTCCCAGGACATGTCCTGTTTTCATATAACAATTATAACAAATTTCTATCCATACAGAGGAGGCATAACCTACTTTAAATGTATTGAAATTAATAAGGTTTCTTTGAGTAAACTTCGAGTATCATTTGAGTAGGCCTATCTGTTTGCCGGGCCGAGTGTCCTGTTTTTTCAGGACAAAATATGGTCACCCTAGTTTATAATTAACAACGCATTATGGTTAATGTGTTATTAATAACTGTGTACGCAGGAGTTAAAGGGGACATATCATGCTAAATCTACGTTTTTAGCCCTTAAATGCCTTTTGTTGTATATTTGGAGTGTTTATAAGTACAGAAAAGTTGAAATTAGTCTCTTTAGGAACTTCGTTGATATCTTTATATTCTGTTTTGGTCACATTTTTCAACCGGTTAAGATTTTTCTGTAATCTATGACGTTTTGTTAACTATTACGTCGCAGTATTTGCAGCGGAACTGCCAAATAAGGACATCGGCTTCCGGCCAAACACTTTGAGCAATCCGCCATTATGATTTCTCGCTGCAATTTTGTAGTCCAAGTTCAAGGATGCAGAAGTTCCGTCAAAATGTTCGGTTGTTGGATGTAGTAACCCACACGCTTCATTACACCGTCTCCCAGCATCAGAACCTCTTTGAGTTTTATTTTTCACGGAAATGTACCCACATCTGTGGGTAAAGTCATGTTTGTGTGCGCGAAGCACTTCAAGGATAACTAACGTTACTTCAGCAACCTCCGCCAGTATAAAGAAGGATTTGCCGATACCGATAGACTTCGTCTGATTGAGGGGTCAGTTCCTTCTATCTTTGGAGACGACGAACAGAGCACTTCGGTAAGCTGTAAATAACGTTAATAAAAATAAAGTACTACTTTCTTAATACACACGGTGGTCATGGTTTAGCAGTTGTCTTGTTAGTGTGCTTGTTTTAACAAGATAAATAATCGACTTTTCTTTAATTGTTTATAATATAACTTATATTTTGTTTTGTGAGTATTAATTAGTATTGTAAATCATGCAGTATTGTAGTAGTGGGCATGGATGGAGAACTTACTGTAAATACAGTAACACACCATTGCGATACATCCATAAGAAGACGTTGTTCTGCAGGTTCGTCGTCTTTATTTTCATCTAGCTCCGACTCTGGCTCGAACATGTAAGGCTCGATGGACAAGTCTTCCGTTGTTGACATTTTGTTAATAACGTGTGAATAAAAAGTTTCTGTTCCACTAGATAATCGTATCTCTGCTATCAAACTACAAAAATGGCCTAACGGGGTGGAGTTGAACCGAGTGTCAGCTCTGCGAGCTGGATTTAAAGAGACCGCACCAAAACGAGTTGCTCTCAGGGTGTTTTCACACCTGTAGTTCGGTTCATTTGGTCTGGACTAAGGGCAAACAAATTATGTTTTGGTTCCTTTTCTCACCACACTGATTGCTCTGGTCCATATAAGTTGATGAGTTGATGAAACGGACCAAAATACAGTCACGTGACAACATCCACATCACTTATTGGCCAGATGTGTCTTGAACATATTTCCACCACTGCATTTCGATTGGTCAGAATTCACGTGCGGGAAAATTCCAACAGAATTCCCGGAAGTAAACAAAGAGGATGAAAATCCGGCAGACATGCGGAGAATTCGCTCACAATGTATGTTCAGAATCAGCACAAGCTTTATCCTTTCGCAAATCCCCTCATAAACAACAAAGTCTAGACGCGATATAAATGAGAGATTCCCTGTGCAGTGCGGACAACTTCAGTGTTTATGAGGAGAGTTTTAGTGAGAGTGCAGAACGTGGTAATTCTGTCATAGCTTAAAGGGAGCGATATTGACAATCTAAATAATAGTTTTGTTTGACTACGGCAGCTGATTTAGTCCAAAAATGCGCAGTTATTTGGCAGTTGGGTCGGATCACGTTCTCACCACAAACGAACCCGAGTGCGATTGCTGCTTTCTCACCTGCCCAAACGAACCACACCAAAGGGGAAAACGAACTCTAGTGCGATTCAACCGAACTAAATGAGGCAGGTGTGAAAGCACCCTCAGACGCACATCAGAAAAGGAGTAGAAAAGGGGCCTGTGGAGCTATAATAATGAGGAATTCAGACATTGCAGTTCTGCTTTATATAGACCACAAATGTATGATTTATATGTAAAAAGGAACGATTTAAAAGCATGATATGTACCCATTAAAGTTAACGTGGTAACACTTAGTTACACCTGGTGTACTTGTCTGTTACTGATTAAGAAGTAATGTAAAAAAAAACAGTTATAGCTGCATGAAGATGAATGGTAACACAATTCCGGCAAAATACTGTTTACATCGTGCAAATTCGGGGCCGTCATCTTGTTCCGGGTTCGACTGTCTATGTGTCTCTAGAGACTCCCGCTGCCATTCTTTCTTCAAAATATCCCCTCAACTGTTGTCAAGGCAACACTCCACGTGCGTTCTCAAAACGCCTCAAAGAACAGAGGGGTTGGGTGAGCAAAGCTCATTATCATCTAAAGGCATATGCACTGAAAAGGCGTGCTGAAAACAGAGCTGTTTTTGACCAGGTAAAATGAGTGGTTTCTTACAATACTAATGAGAATTTTTAATAAAATTATATTACAAATAGTGCTGTAGCGGCGCGTCGATGATGTCGACGCGATATTTTTGCGTTGACACTTCTTCATTTATTTATTTTTTGCACCGTTTCCGGCAGTACAGCTCGCCAACACACGTGGGAGACTGAAACATTGCAGAATGGAGGACGAAGACCACTAGAAGTGAATATGCTTTCCATTAAATGAATCACACACAGTAAACAAATCCTTAACAAAACAAACCTTTGCAATTTAGACACGCAAACTGGGTGTCGGTGCGGTGAGACGTACGGCTCGGGCAAATTCGGCTTGCAAATTCGTGCGCGCGCTGTTACAAAAGAAGCCATGGACACAGCCAAGCGAAATGGGGTCTTGCCGGTCTTGCGCACCCAACACGTCATTTTTGCCGCGCGCTCGTGCGGACGCGTCAAGTGTAAACAAGGCTTTGCTCCGTGTCAGCGCGCACTCTGATCAGTGAAGGGGCACAGACTCTCCCGAATCATCTGCAGCAATAGCAGAAGCACCACTAACTCCGCCTCCGTTTCCCTCGTAAGCTGATATTAGTAAACATTTTCTATGATAAAAAATGTTTGTACAAAATATTTTACAATTTTTCTCGATTGCTTAAACACGTTTCTTGAAACTATGCCTCGTATTCTCAAAACAGTAAACACAAATCCATAACATCTCACCCAGTTTCCCAAACAACCTATTTCTAGGTCAAAATGAAGATCTACACTCAAAACCATTCACTCTTGCTGAAAACCCAAACTTTGTCCTCAGACATCACACACAAGCCCTCAAAATAACACACACTACAACATAGCCTAACACAGCGGTGCAATAAATTCAAAACAACATTTCCAAAACTGAAAGTTATGTTACTTGTGGTTCCCCTCCTCACAAACCTTTTCACATGATGAACAAAAGATACAACCAATGGATACATTGGCACATTTTTATTCATTCATGTACTAGTACAACACACACACAAAAAAAAAGTACTTTACTTTTTACTGTAACTCTCACAGATCTCACACAAGAAAATGGAAACATACTGAAAATATCTGCATGCGAGGCAATTTGATGCATTTCTTTATTACAGTAGTACATATTACATATAGTGCAACAGTAGATGTGATGTCAAAGCACAGAGTACAGCACAAGTTACTGTACAGAGCAGTCTTACTGTAAGTACACCTACCTGTTTTCCTCCCTGAAAGTTCTGATGATGGAGGCGACGGTGAAGCGATTCAAATTAGGCTGTACTCGTTGCCCAGCCTCCCTCATAGTCATGCCATGGACAAGGACATGATCAACTAAAGTGGCTCTAATTTCATCCGAGACTGCTTGTCTCCTTGCCCTTCCTCCTTCTCAATCTCATCCTCCTCCTCTCCACCTCCACCTCCACCTCGTCTACCTCGTCCTTCACCACGTCCTCCTCTTCCTCTTCTTCCTCCTCCTCTCCCTCCTCCTTCACCACATCCTCTTCCTCCTCCTTCACCACGTCCTCTTCCGCTCCCTCCTAGACCTCTTCCTTCATTTCTTTGTGGATCCATTGTTCCAAAACTCAAATGAACTGACTCTGGCACTTTTATGTATCTTGAAAGTTCTAATTGATGTGTGTTAAATTGTGACTCTTAGTGTTTTCACCTGGGTAATTGTGTGCTATTTGAGCTGAAACTATGCTGACTTGAGTGAACAATATTGAATGCTAGTGCTTTCTAAATGACCACATGTTCTAGGCAATGAAATAGCCTAGATCTAGCCTAAATCCCCAAAGTTTTTAGGGATTTGTGTGTAGAGTTTTGCAGTGAAGGCCATTGCACACTGAGTCCGAAATTCGCATCCGAAATTTTCGCACGCTAAAAAAAAAAATCGACCTCACGTTATGTCAATCACGCTTGCACACTGCCTCCGAAACTTTCGTCCGTCATAAAAAAATTCGGATCAGGTTCGATTTTCTGCGTTTTTCGCATCCACAGCCAGCATTTTGAGAGGTCTTTTGACTATTCAGACCCACCGTACAAGCGAACGACACAATCCAGAATGGCATCTGACAAGTTGATACACTTCGTCTCGCAGCACAAAACGTATGATAAACAAACCATACAGCTGTTCTGTATGCCCAGCGTTTCTGCCGGCCGTGTGTGTGTGTGTGTGTGTGTCTTTTTTGGTGGTCTTCTTTTTAATATGTGGCTCCAGTATCGCTAGCAAAGCATCAAACTGTTCCATTGACATTCTGAGGTAAATTTTGAATCGCTCGGGATGCGCAACTCCTTGACGAGCTGAAACTGTCCTTCCTCTCGGCACATTTGGATGGACCCTCTTTTTCTTCTTTTTCTCTTTTAAAGAAGAGAGAGGGCAACAAAATCATCCTCACTGCTTGACGAATCCATTTTGTATTTTTTTGCGTTTTTTTTTTCCTGCAAAGGTTTAATAAATACGCATCGGACTCAGTGTGCAAGGTTTCTGTGCATGACGAAATTATAGGCTGACGAGCACGAAAAAACGCATACGAAAATTTCGGACTTCAGTGTGCAATGGCCTTGACAGTTCAACAATTCTGACTCATGTGTCAAAACAGGGAATAGTGTTTATAGTTTAGAGAAATGGGTGTGCTTTTCGATAAATGGCATTATGGTTTTGAAATTTTAGTTCAAAAGCCTGGTTATAGTGTTTAAGCAATTGAGAAAAACTGTAATCGAGCAGTAGAAAAATAATCTTTATATTAATCGTCCAATTAGTCGTTAGATTAGTCGACTAATCGATAAAATAATCACCCAACTAATCGTTTAGTTAATAATCGTTTACCCCAGCCCTAATTACAAAGTTTTCATTTAGACCCTAAAGATTCATATTAACTTGTACAAAAATGGCATTAAATGACCCCTTTAAAGCCTTATTGTCAAGAGTATTCCTTCATGATGTGTGTGATGTGGCGGGCTGTTCCTCTCAGCTCACATTTGTAAGGTTTTATGATGTGGACCTGGCCTCTGCACTAGGTTTTCAGGTGCTAATGTCATAGCTATGCTTGTGATTCACACTAGACAGGCACTTGTCAGTACGTGGAAGTGGGTATTATCATTCCCACAGCGTCGCTACTGAGACGCAGCACAAGTTCGTTCGAAAGGGAACGTCTCAGGTTATGACTGTAACCATTGTTCCCTAAGAAAGGAACGATACGCTGTGTCACCCTGCCATACTTCCTGCATGCCTGTGATTGACTTGCTCGTAACCTGAGACGTTTTCTCTAGTACTTCAATCTTCATGTTTTACATTTTATTTATTTATTTAGTTAAATTAATTCATAAGCCTACAAAGTAAAATATGTGCTAAAACTGCCTAAAAAGAAAACAAACAGCCAGTGTTATTCAAATCTTTACAGCAGCTGTTGTAACTTGAGAAAGCAGTATGTCTTACAATCCTAAATCACCGGACCAGTCACCTCAGACTACGTTTCCCATAATCCCTCCTAGCTCACACCTGCACACACTCATCTAATCACACACCTGTTCGTATTCATTTCATTATCTCTGTGAATTTAGTCCCTCTGTTTACAGTATTTGGTTGTCGGTTGTTGTTCATGTAGCCTATACTAATGTTATGCACAATGTTTTATGCCTGTCTGCCTTTTTGTTTATTAAATCACATTTATATTTGTCTTCCATCTTCGTCTGGTGATAGTATGCTGATGTAATAATTTCCCTATAATTTGTTATCAATTATTTATGTGTAAACATTGTGCAGGTTCACTGGTTCCACTACAGTAGATGTCCATTTGCACTGTTATTCAGCCATTGCACAACCTAGGCTGTAAACCAATAATGTGCTTTAGGTTCTGAATCTATGTTGTTGTCAAAATAGAGCCAAAACAAATGATAATAAAGTGAAGCTTCAAGCATATTCTGAAGCGATATGGACCAAATGATTTGTTAAGGTTTGCTACATTGATAAATACATTGAGGTTTTGAAACAGGTTTAGACTGATATGAGCTCCCACATACAGTTTATACTTCCATCTGTCTTGATAGGACAACATTAAAGGAATTTATAGAGTAAACATAATACATAAAAGTAACAGAGATAAATTATAATACAAGACTGTCTATCTTCGCCTAAAAACTAGTTTAGTCTCCATAGCTCCACTTGTTTGTGTCTAAAAAGTCAGCAATAGCATATGTAGTGTGAATTTTTAAATAGTGTTTAGTGCTGCTTTAAACAGAAGCAAACAAGCAAGCAAAAAAAGAGTTCTGAATAAACATTAATTGTCTGAATCTAAATTGATTTACCCCTTAAATATGCATTTTGCATCTTACTTTGGCAGGCATTACTTTGAAGTTTTGTTGTGCCTGAGCGTACAGCTGGCAAGTGGGTTTATTAATGAGTTTACATTTGTCTTCATGCCTTGTCAGGGAATATATCTGTGTGTAGGTGCGCCTCTCCCAGATTGGGTCGCTCAGACAATAGCACTATTAGAGTTGACACAGGCTGTTGGCAGGGTAATTGTTTTGAGTCTTACCCAGAATCTCTCACATGATTTAAGCATAACTGGATTAGACCGAGGCTTTGCAGTCGACACATCCACTTTCTCATTTTTTTTTTTTTTTTTTTACATTTAATCAAGCTATCAAACATTCACTGAATCTTCTCCACTGCATGCAGGCTCTCTGCAAGTCAATTCAGACCTAAAGTCTCCACTGTATACTGTATTATTGTTCCCATCAACCCAGCTAGCAGGGAAAAAAACCCGTTTTCAAAAGATTGCGTTTTCAGGCACCCAAAAAACGGCCAATGTAAATGAATGGCCAAAACGCACATTGTTTAGTTGAAAATGGTGTAGTGTAAACAGCCCCTCAGAAATGATGTTTTCATAACTTAATGGGAGCACAACACCCCTAGAATATAATTTGGTTAGCGGGGACTGCACAAGCTGATCAGATATACAAACAGCTGTATAGTGAACAAAAGCCCTGAATTTATCTTTTCATGGTTTAGCCAACCCGTTTAGCTCCTTCTCTTTTCTCTTTTCTCACATTCATCCACAGCTTAAAATTCAAAGAACACAGGCAGTGCCGACCACAGTGGAAATGCTTTGGAAAAGATCAATGTGCCTCCTAAAGTGCTGGACTATAAATAATGTTTAGAGGGACTGTTTTCCTCTGTGCATTCCAAACAGCAGTCAGGGAGTGATACCAGTGTCAGGGAGAGGAACCAAAACGCTCTTTATTCGAACACCTTTTCTAGCTGCACTAGAAATTTATACTCGTTGATTATACACCCATGAATAATGAGTCAGGTCAGAAAGCCCATTGCTTTCGTTTGTTGATATGCACTTAATGTGGACTTGTGGAGCATATGGTTTTTAATCAAGATTCTTCAGCATGATAAATGCAGGGTTTGCTGTACATTTTTAAAGCACTGAAAAAATTTCTAAAAGTCCTGTTAGTGCGTCTGCTTCATTCAAAACAAGTCCGTGGCAACAAAGGCATTAAAGCTTGAGTGTGTTGCTTTGTTTTATAAGACATGATCCTTTCCAGCCATGGTCTAACTGGCAATGTCAGACCAATGCTATAGATAAAAGAAAATCTAACACTTGGTGGACAAGGACTGATGAGCAAAATTAATAGTAGTGCAGGCAATTTCTTTAATAAAAACTTTTTGTTATACTGGTTGAAACTCACACCCTGAAGCAATTAATAATAAATATAGTTGTCTAAATATATATAGGCCTAGGTTGTACAGAGCTCTGTAAGTAGTTTATGTTCATTATTATTGAAGTGCTATGTGCTTTGAGACATTTAACGCTGTCTCTCATGAAGCTTAGCAGACTCTGCTGTGTATGTTCATGTGTTTTGAAGGAGGCTTGGCTTTGGATATCTTCATAATATGTCTAATTATTAATTCTTATTGAGGCTAGTCTCATTCAGTAATTATTGATTACCTGATTAGGAACTATCTTAGTACTTGATTAGTTTATCTGGTTTCCATACTAGTAGCTGAAGTAGTACTACTCATTAGTCCTCGCTACTTTCTGCATTATTACCTAAATGACAGACCATTTTTCTAAAGTGTTGCTGTTTTTTTTTTTCTAAAACTGATTTAAATTTCAGGAAGGAATGCAATGGCAAATATAAATTAAATGCAAAACAGATATTTAAAATAACAATATCTAAATCTTTCCATAAGGTGAAGGATACAAAACCCCACTCATACATCAAGCTCTGTATTCTTGCCTGAGAAGCCAGTTGTAATCTCTTCTTCCTGATGCCAGCGATGTGTGTAACAGCGAGTGGAAATTAGTTTCCCAGAATTCCGGTTGACACAGGGTCATGTCATTTTGTACTAGAGCAGAATGTAACACATCTATCTAAGAGATTTTAGACTAAAAATGCTTTAAAATCAGTTACCATATTTTACCTTTGAAGGGCACACACACACACACGGGCACACACACACACACACGCACGCACGCACGCACGCACGCACACACACACACACACACACACACACACACACAGATATTAGCTTGTAAAAAATGTTGTTTTACTTTAAAGTTCAATTCAATTCAATTCAATTCAATTCAAGTTTATTTGTATAGCGCTTTTCACAATACACATTGTCTC
Source organism: Chrosomus eos (assembly GCA_036326025.1). Classification (NCBI taxonomy): domain Eukaryota; kingdom Metazoa; phylum Chordata; class Actinopteri; order Cypriniformes; family Leuciscidae; genus Chrosomus; species Chrosomus eos. The sequence goes on from CM070818.1 coordinate 33,265,695, forward strand.
AAAGCAGCTTTACAGAAAGTGCATTTCAGAAATGGACAAAGAAAAATACAGTTAGTTCAAAAGTTCAAACCAGTCTATTCAGGTTAGATTTACATCACAATTTGTGATTTGCTCTTCTAACAGTGAAATTTTGAAAATCACACACTAGTGCAAATACCCTGATCTCTCCACACTTTTCCAGTTTGACTGATTCGTTTCTTGAATATGAGCAAGAAGTGTCCAGCTGTGTCGCTTTGACAGTGTTGCATTAGTTGTGTTTCAATATCTTATTCTACTCAATAAATACATTAACACACGTTTTCTTGGTATTATTATCTAATGGCAAAATGCAATGCATCATCCCACAAAGTTTGTGCATTACAGCTATGATATAGCTACCAGCAGTGCAAACAGTTTTTACAATTTTGAGACGGAATTCTGCTATGCTCTTTGAATTAACTCTATCCTGGTATCGTTACACCTGTGATCCGACCTATATTTACGCATTTTATCTCCTCCTTTTTGAAAGGTGCGGAGTGTCCATCTACTTGTCTGAATGGAAACAAAAGTTGTATCCCAAATGGCATATACATTATGCACTTATACTATGCCATATGTACTCAACAGTATATTGTATTAAATTTATAAAGTTATTTTTGCGTCCAGCATCGGGGTCTGAGAACCCCATCCCTCTCTGCTACATATAAAGCTTGAGTGCAGTGTCCAATGTTCTACAACTCATTCTTTTTTCTTTTAGTGCATCATCCGAGTATTTGATGTGTTTACTGGGAATACATTCACACTACTAAAAAATAGCATAAGTGCAAGATGGGGATGCACCTAAAGTTCACGGTTGTATCAGTATTTGAAAGGGCAGAGCTGAGAAAAAAAGATTTTCTGTGAGTAGTCTCTCTATTCTGGACCAGTTCCTCACTCAAACTCATTTTATGGTTTAAGAAGGAAGTATATGAGCTACTTTTGAATCTCTCACAATATCATTACTTAACCTACAAAATCTTTACAACTACGACCAAGTTAAAAGGATGTGATAAATTGTCTACTTTGCATTTATAGCTAATGCATCTCATTCACAGTGACCACTTATTTCATTTTGCAAACCCACTATCAACAATCTCAAAAGTCTAAAACTAATTTAGTAAAAATAGATGTTTACCTTTTCAAAAGGAGAGTATAAATTGAAAGCCTTCTCTATTCAATGAGGTCATATAATCGTGTTAATGGTATAATTAATTTGATTAGACATTGAACTTTCATTTGAAAATACATCCCTTGAGACCACAATTTTGGTTGAGATTGTAAACCAGTGCTACAGTATATGTAACTATTGCTATAACCTGTTGGAGTAGTAAGGACCTATAAAATATTAGTTATGAAACTGCATTAGCTGTGTGAATAGCTGTGGTTTTGGTCAGGTCAGTGGGCGTGTGTTCATTTGTCTAGAGGTCTGACACTGCCACTCCAACTGACAGCGTTCTGAGACCATGTTTGGCATTACGCCTATTCATACTTCATTGGTAACACCCCTGTGCTGTTGTTTGGTTATCTCTGTGTTGTGCTTTATTAGAACAGGACAGATTGCATCAGGGATTTATCATCCTCAGTGAAAGTTAGAGTCTGAGGGCAAAAGTCTTCAGCACACAATGCATCACCTCAATGTGCGCTGACTGTCACCCATGAAAAAAACAAACAAACAAATGAAACTCAGTCATGTTACCAATGTCCTGCTCAATTCCAGGCACTTTCCTTTGTGTCCTTAGACAAGGGAAATGAATGCCGCAGTGTAGCTGATTAATCGTCAGACATGGCTTATGAACTGAACACACTGTAATACAGCAAAACCTTGCTCTGAAGTCTTTATCTACTGTAAGGATTTGTTTCTTGTGAGGTAACACACATTTCTGCCTCGGCTAGTCCATTGCAAAGATTATCATCTCACCATCTGCTGATCAACCACACATAAAGCTTATAGCAAGAATCTAATGCATGTATTTGATCGCCTTTTATTGCATGCAAACACTTCAATGAAGCCATTACCTGGCGATACACCAAGTATTGAGATTGCAGTTTTATTTATTTTGGTATATTACTTTTGTATTGTGTGCACTGTTGTGTGCACTGTGTCCAGCACGCATTTTATTTCACCTTATAAAAGCAAAATCACCACAGTTTAGTACTGGAGCTACAGTATTAACCTCTTTTAACCCTTTTTACCGCAGATGCAATATGAACTTGTGACTCTCTGGATCAAACGCGCTTTAGTGATGGATACAACATATATGTAAGGAAAATCTTCTTTGTAATGTACTTTACCCTTTCTTTTTAATCTACAATGCTCAAAATCCCAGGGATACCAGCATCAGGCTGTTTGTCTGTTTCCAGCTTAGGCACAATTATAACCGGAGGCACATGAATTGTGTCATAAAGCGACAGCATTTTACTTGGAGGTTTTCTGCATATTACATAAAATGATAAGAGATCTCCTTCATATCTCTGTTGTTTCACTTAGACAGTAATGAGACCATATTGGAGGGCCAAACGAGTATCCTGCTTTTCAGATTTTTATCTTAACCCTTGTAATCTCATGTGTGTCTCCTCTATATCAGGGGAGATCTGTCACAAATTGTTTTATGCTGTACACTGTAAACAAAGTTGTTTTGGAGTATATATGTCAGTCTTTCAACATGCACAATTTAAGTTGAATTAAATTTGTTATTTGCTGTTTCTTTGCATTTATTTGTGGAATTTACTAGCAATTTCTGTGCGAAAATGGTTTCAAAGTAAATCCTACAAACCTTTTTCTGGTCACACTTTATATTAGGTGTCCTTAACTACTATGTCCTTACATCAAAAATAAACCTGAGACCCGCATCTCTCTCTAGGCAAGGACATGGTGAGCTGGTGCCTGCTTACGTCACGCAGTACCACAACATCCAATAGGAAAATTCAACTGCAGCAGCCACCGTTCAACCTAAAGAGGGCAGCACTCAGACGTTTTTTTACACCATTGTAGAATTAAAACACTGTATAGCCAAATGTCAAAAAATTTACTCGAATCTATGAACAGCATTTATAAAGCCCCAGTCTTACATTAACTCTCATTAACTAAAAAAGGTTGTTTTAGGGTTTAGTTACCAAAGAGCAACCAAATATACATCTTCAAGCCTCCGTGGCATTGTCATTCATCTCATTGACAGACAGAGAAAGTGTGCAAATCAATTTATCGATGACAAAGCAATTATAATCGCTATATTTGTCCTTTGTTGTTGTCAACAGTTGTGTCTTACACAAGTTATTTGCATGAGTGCCTTTGCATCAAATCCACAGCGGGATTTTTGCGGTCTGCCCCTGATGTTTCCTTCAGAAGTGAATTTTAGGAGGAAGCAGGACAGAAAGTGTGAGCTGTGTTAGTTTATTTGAATGAGGGATGATTTACAGCGGTGGGGAAAGCACTCAGGGTCTTGTTATGTAACACATATAAATGGCCATGTCAAACACTCATTAATTTGATGGGAAGAAGAGACCTTCACCAAGCAGAATAAAAGCCACCTGACTCATTTTGCTTAAAAAAGAAAAATGATAATGTTGTGGTGGATACTTTCTTGCTGCTCTTTGTACCCGTAAGATCCCTTTATGTTTGTATAAACTGTTATTTATTCCATTGAAAGGAAGATGACTTTTCGTTATGCATGTTAAATTCAAAGTAAGTGAAAGTCAGTTACGATAAAGGCGATAAACACAATGAATGTCAAAGTCAGTGAGAGTCTGGTTTGTATTGTGATGCCTTGCAGGCTTCCATTAGGACAATAGAATGCAGTGTTTTAGCAAGGAACAATGCCTCTGCCATTCATCAGGAGAGTGTTTAGGTAGAGCGGAAGAAAGTGGAGCAGGGTTCAGTGAAGATAGCAGCAGAGAGTTAAGAGTTATTTGACGGGGTGACGTGCATTTGACTAATGAAATGAACCGTGAGTTGTACTGCAGCTGTGCTCAGTTGGTGATGCTTGCGAGAGTAATGTGTTTTTCAGCTGGATTTGGGCCTATCCTATTGTGAAGAATACATTACAGTTCATGACACCCATGGGACGCTGTAGTGTTTAGCCGAGACACTGTCATGCAGCTGTGCACCTGAACAAAAGGAAAACAGTGTGTGTGTGTTTTTTTTTTTATTTAAAGAAACAACTTTTATTTCAACTGTGTTGGCAACATACCAATGTTTTTTTCTTTTCTTTTTTAAATTTTATAAATGAATGTCTTATCTTGACCACCATACCTTTAATAAAAATAAACATTATTAGAGGTGACTAACAACCACTATGGTAACATGTGCCTTATTCGATCAAAATATATATGGTTGCATTTTTATACATTATGAGACAAAAAATGCTTGAGAACTCAGAAGTCAGATGTGAGGGAACAGAATACACAGTATTACACACAGTCTTGTAGAAAGAACTGACATGATAGAGTGCCTTCTTTCACATTTATGAAATGAAACATTTCTGACCAGTTCATGCAAAAAAAAAAAAAAAAAAAAAGTTGATAAAATGAAAAACAAAACAAAAAACAATGCAATTTCAACATCAGATACTCCAAGAACAATGCTAAAATTAAAACCATAGTGAACTGGAAAACAAACAAAAATACCTTAATTAATAATTGAAAAAATAAAATAAAATAAATTAAGAGAGCCATGCATTTAGCAAGGCAAGCGTTTATGGATGTCATTTGAGAGTGTGACACAGTTGTGAAGCTCTAATTCACATAGACTCCTTTTAATTTTTTTTTTTTCATCATGCTTCATATAGAATCCATTTTACATCCAAATCTGAGACAGATCTTCTACACAAGTCCCAGAAAAGAAAATGGCCTTCTCACTATTATTCTGATATTTTTATTTTCTCCAAAGTCATATCCCATCCCTCTCTGTGAAGTGCCATAATGGTAGATATATTTATATATATTTATAGATACATAGTTATATTTTCCCTTTGTTGTTTGGTACATAAAGTGAAATCATTGCGAGTTGTTTGGCTGTGGTCTCTTAGTAGGCAAACAGGAGGGGGAGGAGCTTATGCAGGATCAGCAGAGGGATGTAAAGGAGTGGCTCAGTGGCTGCCATGTTTCCGGAACCTGCAAATGTCAGCGAGAGAGACAGAAATGTCAGTTAGATCACATGCACTGTCACATATAAAATGAATATCATCAGTTTTTTTTAACATTCATTTACCAAGAACATTAGCATTAGTTTGACAAACAGAGCATCTTCATTGCTTTTAGTCTGAGGACATTTATTGCATCAATCAGCATGAGGGCCATATTTCACACCATTAAAGTCCTTCAAATGGCTCTTTCATAACAACTGCACAGCAATTTTGCTGTTATCCCCTCATTCCTCCATTGAAGTTGACAATCTCATTTTACAAGACCGAAATGCAGTCAGCTCTGCAGGAGATGTTGAAAAAACATGGCGCACCGCTCCTAACATGGAGATAATAGCCCTATGGGCCTCCATGTACGCTACTTGCCCTCGTGTGGAAACTACATGACATATCCTCTCTGTGACTGACAGCAAAACAGCAGCTCACGGGCCTTTTGAGTGCTAGCCAACAACGGGACAGCAGAATACAGAAACCGATTGTGACATGAACGCACTTATACGAACACACAAGAAAATGCCAGAAGGTTGCATTTAGATCACACATCCCTCCAATATAGAAATGTACGCACATTCTCACACAACATAAACACACTAGTAATGATTCATTGCTTAACGGGGCTGCAGCGCCGCAGACTTTTAGAGTGTGAAGCGGCCGTATGTTTTCTGCAATTCTGATTTTCCCATGGCCATTTCTCACGACGCTCCTTTACTCTTACTCTCCCATCATCCCCAAGCAGATTAGCATGGTGTGCCAGACTGCTTCGTGACAGGAACTTCGCGCACGTCACGCTAGCACGACATCACACAAGCTCTAGGAGCATGTCTTACAGTGCGCTCCTGGAGAGTCTCCATATGTCTTTTGAACCCAAGTTTATTTTGCTTCCTCTCTTCGATCATCATTATTGCAGAGGGAAGAGGATGGTGTTGTACTCGTGCATGAATGGTTGAGTTGGTTCAAGGCGGTTGGAGGAATGGTGTGGTTTAATTTCATCTGCAAAGTCAAATATTACAGTAGGGCTTACTCTTGATTTGACACAAAGAAACATTCAGCTTTTCCTCTTTGTATTAGTATTTCTGTATGAAGACATAACAGATATAACTTTAAAACCCTTATATAGTGGAGCTATAGTGGATCACACATTTTCTGAAACCAGAGGATCGTCCTTCAAAATGTCACTCTGCACGCAATGAAAATCTCTTACCAAGGGACATGATAGATACACAAGAGATTAGACTAAACAAGGGTAAGTGAATACACGAACAGACGTGCAAATCAGCTAAAATGGCAAAGTCATGACCCTGACTGCTGTGGAAATAATTACAGTCACCATCGACGCAGAGGGCTTCTGCGTCCAGCTCATTACTCACATGTCGTCGGTAATCTCCTCCTCTTCCTCATTTAACCCTCTAGAAAAGGACATTAATCTGTCTGTTCGCTTAATAACATATTTAATGAACACACCCCAGTGATCGAGGTCAGTGCCACTTTTAATAATATTTTATAACCTTTGAGGGATTATGGTTCTCATTCGGTTGTGTAGAAATGTGAAAGGTAAATCACATGCTTGCAAAAAAAAGAAAAAGAAAAAAAAAGCCCACATTGTTTGTTTAATAACTAAAGCTGGTCAAAAAAGAGTGAATTGTCTTCTGGTGAATTGAATTGTAAGGATATTTAAGATATGGGAATTTAGGCACGTCTTCAGCAGACTGACTGCATGCAGAATATTTATTCTCTAACATTTATTTCTAGGTCATTTGTTCCCATCACCCCTTTTCTCACTATTTTAACTATATGCTACATGAAGCGTCCTGCCTCAGGTCTTGCCACAACCTTGACATTACATTTTCATGTGGACCAGTCCCTGTACAAGCAGAATTCTCTTAACCGACCCTGTTCTTTTCTAGACACGAATGCTTAAATGTATCAGCTCACAGTAATATTCCCTTCCGTCCAGCCCTCGGGCCATGCTCAAATGTCCTGACATTCTCCATTAGCTTCTCCTGATGCAATGCAGATTGTCTTAATGATGGCAAACCATCCTGATCTATGTGCAGTCCACTTATGAATCATTGTATACCGGTAGTAACATTAGTATTATAAATGCAGTGGTCTTGCTGCATTACAGGATTTGTAAAAAAAATAAGTCACATGTCATATTTTGCTTTTATCAGCGGTTTTTACTCCCTTCTGATCTCAGCAGGTGTTCTTACGCAGAGCTATAATGGCCCTTGAGGGCCCACTGGAGGATCAGAAGCAGTGGACTAAAGATGAAGGATTAGAGGGTTATGGTGTGATCATATCTGTTGAGCTGAGGCCGTGTCCCTCTCCCTCTGAGGGATAATAGAGTTTCAGCAGCACACTCTGCACACCTCAAAATCCAATTGACTATGGATTGTCAAGCCTTGCTTTATAAGCTGCGGGCATATGTTTGGCCATCCCAGCATGCCTGTGAATGCGGAGGCTGGTATAGTAAATCAATGACACCTTTGAATGATTTCTCGTTTCAAGTACTTAAGATGCTAATGGATCTATAATGAATTATAAATAATATAAAAAACGTGGTACAAAGCAGTGCCATTATGATATCTTCACATACAAAGAAATCCGTTGAAAAGGAAAATAAGAAACATGATGATAAACAATCAATGATAATGGAAATGAAAAAGGGCAGGTGACACTTGTTCCCTCTGGACATGAGCAGAGCTTCAGTGAACAAGATGATTTAAGCCCGAATGGCTAGAAAAGAGGGAATATTGATCGAAGACAATCAGTATTCTGTATACTGGCAATTGACCTGTTTTAGCCATTTCACCTATAAAAAGACAAAGACAATCAGTTACTGTAAATGTTTTAGACCCTAGTCAGGGTAATGATATTTTAAATATTTGACAGGAAAAAAACAAGGCTGTGAGGGATAGAAGTACAGCGGATTCAATGGATTGCACTGTTGTTTAGCAACATATAGATTGTTCAGTTGATGAAACATCTTTCTGAGAAAAAAAAAATCAGTAGAAAAAAAAAATCTACATAAAAGAGTTTTGAAAGCTGTTCTGAACATAATGTGATCGAAGAGCTTGCTACAGTGTGTGCCTGGTTTACATCCACGTTAAATTCAAAATGCCGTCTAATCTGACTAAAGTCTAGGATGCATGTTTTGGCAACTACACACTGTGTCCTAACCAGATGCAACTTGGTAAAGCAACAAATGATACATACTGTAGAATCTCATCCACTTTAATTAGAATTTTTGTTCTAACCATCTGTTATTATGATATCTTTTCAGCTGTAGCATGCCATGAGATGGAATTATCCGATCACAAGTGGTCAGCATTAAATACACGTGAGAAGCACCATCTACTCACCGCCTAGTTATCTAAAGGTGCAGTCACATGTAACATTGTTCAGTGTTTTTCATTGACATTTTAATAGGAATCCATGCAATCATGAATTCTGCTAAGGGTGAACGTTTCCCCCACACAGACTTTGCATATGATTCAACAGAAAACTGCTTGTTTTGAAAGTGACTTCTGTGTGATCTGTGCTTCATACATCTACACTATTGACAATAGACAATGGACATTTTTTACCCATGAAATTGTTTCTAAATTTTGTTAATGTGACTGCACCTTAAAATGTGATCGTTCTGGGAAGTGTTGTGACAAATTGCAGCTGCCTTTTATATCCTTTTAATTCGGCTCTTTTCCTACTCGTTCAAAAACCATAAAAAAATAGTTCGTTCATTTAATAGTATTCATACATAGTACTCGCGCTGAAAGTGATGTAGATTGTGATGAAATAAGAAGGGAATATCTCAATGAAATCCAAACAGAACTAGTCACAGAAGACTCATTTGAAAAGCATTTAATATCAGATGGAAACGGTAATGTGATTGGTGGGGCCTGATAAAAATTCTCAAACATAAAGAACTGTCCTGGCTATTTTGTGATTGATTGCGTTGCGTTAGGCCTACTACAGTATTTCTGTGTTTGGTGTGGATGGACAAATTGCTTCCACCTGGTTAGACAGTGTATTGGTGTAAGTGTAAAACAAAGTAAGATCCCATTTACGGTAGTAAATAGTGTCAGATACTGTGTAGCAAATAGCATTGCACATGTGCAAATAGTAATAGATGCTATCAACACAGGTCTAAATAGAAGTAACATGCTGTTTGTCTCAAGGGATTGTCTGAGCTACAGTATGGTGGGCACTGTGTAGAATAAGTGCAAACAGTCACTGCCAACCAGGTTAGCAATTTGTGTAAATAAATACTACCATTTTGTTGTTAATTGTTCTCTTAATTTGACATCCTTAGCGTTAATTAAATGAATAAATAAACACAAACTATGACCCATGTCGGGTTTAAATACAAACTCGAGAGACACTGCATAATTGAAATAGCTGACAATGAGTCATGAAGCTCTCTTATTTTCCTCTGGATTGTCCATTTTTTCGATCACCTCCCATTTTTAAACATCCTTTTACACCGATTTTAGCCAGCTATCATATATCTATTATCCATTATTCAAGCTTTTCTTCAGGCTTACCTGCCTCTCTCTCTCTTTCTCTCTCTCTCTGTTTATGCGAGTCATGTAGCCAAACAAAAGCTACTGTAGATTGAGACAACACTCCCCTTGATTTCCCTAGTGGAATCAGCAGGTACACAACTAAGCACAGTGTCCCAACATGACAGAAGCAAAGATGAAACAATTAACACTCGTCTATGAGTGCTGAAGTGCTTCCCACATAGTGACAATGCACAAACCTATCCAGTTAATAAATGTCTGCGGCAGGGGGGCCTGCAGCTGGATGAGGTTCATCAGTTAAGTGTGAAAGCTGTCCAGCAGCACTAAACACTGGGCTTGTCCCCTAAAGCATGCAATCAACCCACCACCACAACTCCCCGCACTCGCGCTCGCTCTCGGGGGGTGGGGGGATGCAATTTGATGACAGGTGTTTTAAGTTCGCAAAATGTGTGGGTGGCAAAAATGAGCTGAAAAGTAAGTAAAAATCAACCAGGATTGGCACACATGCATTTTGTATAATTATCACACGCAAAATAGCCAGATTGATGTCGGAGCGCATTAGATGTCGAGAGAACGTAGAGTTCGGAGAACACACACGCACACAAACAGAGACTAGATTAAAACAGCTGTGCAGCTGGAGTGATATTAACTTATCAAGGGCGCCAAGGTCACCTGAGGTGGCATGATGCATTGTGGGTAGAGGCATTGCGTAAGCCTGTTTGTGCTCTTTTCATATCTTTTTCTCTTCATTGTATTTCTTTCTCTCTTTCAAAATTGTGTCTCTACAACTTGACTTCAAAAAATCGTTTACAAACCCTTGTCACACACACACACACACACACACACACACACACACACACACACACACACACACACACACACACACACACACACACACACACACACACACACACACACACACACACACACACACACACACACACACACACACACACACAATGAAAGTCAAAAGGATAAACGTAGTCAAAAACATTTACTTTCATTGTATGGAATGCTAAAACATTTCCTTTTTTTCCACACAATAAATAAAGCCAAACAGGTTAGGAATGAAATTGAGGTTTAGTAAATTATGATACTATTCTCTCTCTTTTGGGTGAACTATCCCTTTTACACTCTCCCTCTTTCACCCTCTCTCTTGCCCCATTCCTCTTTCTGATGCAAATAACCAAATGTAAGAGTAAATCTTAAAATTAACTTGTGCATTACGATTATTCAAACCTGCTGAAACAATCAGAATCAATCAACAAAGCACTGACATTAATATGAAATGAGCAACTGAATTAAAACAATAATCCTGAGACAATGTATTAACTTATTTAACTTATTCCAGTAAGAATTACCACAAATGGCATTTAATTATAGACCACAGCTACAAAAACACATTTTAATGCTTGACGCTCTCTTTGGAGGAGCGATCAGAAAGGAAATGTTCCTTAGAGAGCATTTTTTGTTTTTAGGAATCTGTATCCATTCTCAAAAGTGCAATGAGTTAATCTGCTTTTTCCAGTAAGGACAGACATGCCACCAAGCCCTGCTGGGAAAAATAACAAATAAAAGAAGTGAAAGCAGCAAGAGGCAATTTGATGCACCTGACAGCGTGTAGAAGGCCATGCTTATCAGCTCCCGTCAGTGGCATTCCTCTAATATGAATTGTTTCTGCCACTCAATGAGATGACATTGTGGAAAAGTGACAGATACATGTTTCCAAAAGAGATGGTGTGCGTGCGTCTGTGAGAAAGAAAGAGAGTGAGTGTGAGCAGCGAGGGGTGAATTTTCTCTCTGTCCTCAAAAGCTGGTCAGAACTGAAAGGTGCAATCCTTCAAATGTGGCAGATGACTCTTTAACCTTCTCAATCCAATGACAACATCTGAGCTCTTAACCAAAAGGGGGAAAAGAGAAAGCCAAGATAAATTTGAGATTTTTCTGTCAATGTTAAATGTGCTAAAGCACTTACAGACACATGACCAGCATCGGTTGGCTGGTTTTGAATCAATTTGTCTGACTCCGTGAGAGAGACAGGCTTAAAAATCGCTCTCCATCATATTCAATGCAAAGGTACACAATCCCAAAAACAAAAAAAAATTCTAAAACATTATTTTTTAATCTAAACAATACATTCAAATACATATGTTTTATACCATAATGCCTGTTATTGTGATCTGCAGTTGTGTAAAATAAGGGATAAATCTTTGTATTTTCAAGCAAAGGCAAATTACCTAATTATACAAAAACATATTCCTGTTTTTAAAAAAAAAAATGGTTAAGCTAATTGATTTTGTATTACAAAATGTAACCCATTCTAAGGGAGAACAATAATGCATGAGGTATCCGAATAAATAGAGAGATATAGGGATAAAGCCTGGAATGATATACCGTGGAGGATCAGAGCACTGGCCCTCTTAATGTCCGACATGCTCGCTCGCCAAATGGCTGCCTCCATGTCTGGCTGCACTAAAGACAGGGCTGGCTGAGCAATGCATGTTGGCGCACACACACACACACACACACACACACACACACACACACACACACACACACACACACACACACACACACACACACACACACACACACACACACACACACACACACACACACGTACTGATATATCCACACGGTTGTCATGGTCCCAAAACAGCATGCATCACAGTTTTATATATCATCAAATGCATCCCGCTGCTTAAGCTTCTTCATCAAGAAAGATCGCATAAAAAAGCTCAATTTACTAGTGTATTAAACATTTGACATTTTTATTTTGTTTGCACAGGGAAATTTGTTGAAGCCTCAAAGGTATACACTACCATTCAGATAAGTAAGAACAGTAATATTTTTTTTTAAAGAAATTAACACTTTCACTTAGCAACGACACATTAAATTGATCATAAGTGGCAGTAAAAACATTAATAGATACAAAAGATTTCTATTTCAAATAAACACTGTTCTTTTGAACTTCCTTTTCAGCAAAAAATCAAAAAGGATTCTTTAGATTCAACAAAAATATTCAATGGCACAGTTTACAACATCGATAATAAAATGAAACGTTTCTTGAGCACTAAATCAGCATTAGAATGATTTCTAAAGGAGCATGTGGACTGGAGTAATGATGCTGAAAATACAGCATTGTCATCAGGAACATTGTTGTTGCTATACTATTTTATATTTTACTGATTTTATAAATATATTTTATAAATGCTGCATGAGAGACTTCTTTAAAAAAACATAAAAAATCTTAACGACCTCAAACATTTGAACGGTTGTAAATTAAGTGTAAATTCATGTTACACATACAGTATATGATTACTTTGCTGATCAGGCTTGTAGAATCTCATACACTTTTAACTAAATATATTAAAAAAACATTCTCATGAGAAGAAGTAAAATATTACATTTATAAAATGGGATGAACTGCACGATATCAGTTCGTGTTCACCATTGGACCCCTAGAACACGACAGGGACATGAGACTGTTACCTTCCACTATAACTGTAAACTTCTTCTGAATTCGCTGTATCAGTCTATAGTCCATAGCAAGGTAAGTCACTGCAGGGTAATGCATCCCTGCCACAAACAAACTCCTCTGGCTCAGCTAGAGACTTGATGTAATCGCCCTCCGTTGTCTGCAGGATTCACTCCCGCAGTGACAGAAGCCAGAGTCAGAACACACCCAACCAAGCCTCTAAATCTCCAATGAAGAACACAATAAATAGAGGCCCTAACCCCTGAGGCCAGAGTTAAAGAGACAAGGTGATATCTTGATAACCTCCTCTGTCGCGCTGCACAACGGTCATAAAGAGACAAGAATGGCTGAGACTGATGCTCTGAGGCTGGACAAATCGCAAAGCCACTTCCTGCTTAAGACAGACATGGTGTTGCCAAACAACTTTTGTTGCACTTTTGTTTTCTCTCTCTCTCTCTCTCTCTCTCTCTCTCTCTCTCTCTCTCTCTCTCTCTCTCTCTCTCTCTCCTCTCTCTCTCTCTCTCTCTCTCTCCTCTTCTCTCTCTCTCTCTCCACACACACACACACACACACACACACACACACACACACACACACACACACACACACACACACACACACACACAGTTTTCTCCCAGACTGCCTACTGAGCAGGCAGAGGTTTGATATGGAAGGGTGACAAATTAAACCTTCCAGCAAATGTGATTATTCTGTGATGTACTTCATTGATAAATGTGTGCGTGGGTCAACCATCTCCAACATCGTGGTGACCAAATATCCGCACTGTGATAGTATAACCTGAAAGCAGGGGGTGGGGGGTTAGCCCTACATTTACATTTAGTCATTTAGCAGACGCTTTTATCCAAAGAATCTGAGGACTAAACCAAGCGAGTCATCGTGAAGAGGCAAAAACAATGCAAGAAGTGCTCAAAATTCAAACATTGCTCAGAGTAGCATAAGCCAGACAACATTTTTTATGTTAAATGCTCACGGAAGAGATGAGTTTTGTCTTTTGGGTTGGCAGACAAATGTCCCCCATGAGGAAAACAGCTTAATAAAAATACTATATGATGTCTTGATGTAAATCTATATGCAAAGATGGTTCTGGGAGGGTTAGGCTTAGGGCTAAGATAAATAAAATAGCATTAGCACGGTAAACAAAAAAGGCAATGCCAGTTCACCATGATACAAAAGCAATATTTAGGACCTACAGGATTCACCTACACTTTTTAGGCGAAGGACAATAAAAGATAATTGCCTACTCCCATCACACACACACATAATTTTTCGAAACGTATAAGAAATATACAGCATTCTAAAGAGGTATGTCAAAAGCTGATCTGCTCAATTATATCTAGGCCTTAATTGTATATTACAGTAATTTAATAAAAATGAATGTTTTTAAATTCATATGAGCCACATAATAGTATAGAATAATAACTCCAAATCAATTTGTTTTACATTATGGCTTCATAATTTAATTCCATTAAAAATAATCTCTCAAACACTAAACACCTGACTATTTTTCCTCACACGGCCGCTCGGTGTCGCTGTTGCACTGTCACTCACCGGATCCGTGCTGTTGTCTCTGGATAGATGAATTGCCTGGCCGAGGCGAAGCAGACGACTTGACTGCAGATCCCGTCGAAGTCGTTGAGGAGGGAGCGGGTCCCATTCCAACCGGCGGAGGCACGCGGGGTTTTCCCTGGCCCGGTTCAGAAGTGGCCCTTCCACCCGTCGCTGTGTTGCTGTTCCTCAGTGGCCATCGGTTCTGGATGTGAGACACGGCCTCCTCGGCCAGCATTCCCTCGCGCGGTGTCACGCGCAGTGTGGCCTGCACCTTGTATTCCTGAGTCTCATCAGAGTACAAGTCCAAAACCCGACATTCATACACTCCCTCGTCCTCCTTCCGCACACCCGATAGGCTGAGCTTGTGGGAAATGGCGTTGCCCTGGACCCTCACCGTCTGCTCACAAGGAGACAACAGGTTTTGTTGACATCAATCAGGGATTTGTGCAACCCAGTCTTATTAACCATTAGGCCTGTGTTTCATATTATTTACCATTAAACAAAACATGTCCAACAATATGAGGGTGGGGTTGGCGGACGAATTTAGAGCATTTACATGTTAAATTTACATGCCAAAAAATTGCCCAGTTCTTTTCGAAATCGCGTTCGCCTCTGTGGAGGTAACCATAGCAACAGTGGGCTATGCCGCTCGAGAACTTTGTAGGCGTGGAACAGTAGGCCTTTCTAACGTAGGCTAGTAGACGACTGTCAGAACTATCACTTTATTTATTACAGATTCACATCTCACATGCAGGCTATAACCTGTCAAAAGTACTAGTCTTGAGCAATAGGATTTGATCTAATCCAAGGTGTAGAATTACCTGTAGATTTTTGTTGTTGTTGTTGTTGTTGTTGAATAATTGACTTCTCTAAATGCCATTTATATATATATATATATATATATATATATATATATATTTAAAAACTTTAATGGCAATGCAAATTACCTATTGTCATTAAAGTGAAATTACTGAACCTAAATATACAGCTTGATAAAAATGCTCATTTTAGAAGACAATTTCAGATGGCACTTAGGGGATTTTGCATCTGAAGTCTCCATATATATATATATATATATATATATATATATATATATATATATATATATATATATATATATATATATATATATATATATATATATATATGTGTGTGTGTGTGTGTGTCTGTCTGTGTGTGTGTTCGTGTGTGTGTCTGCGAAGACTTCAGATGCAAGACTTGTCTTCTAATTTTTCAAGCTTGTAGGCTATAAAGGTATAATGACTAATAGGCCTATACCATAATAGACGTATTTAAATAAGTATTATATATTATATATATATATATATATATATATATATATATATATATATATATATATATAATATATATTATATATATATATATATATATATGGCTACAATATGGTAGGCCTAGTCATTCTGTATAAAACGTCAGAATGCTTCGCCGGTAGAATTTAAGGAACGTCACAATAGCGTTATTTTGCCTGTTTATCTCTTTTAAATTACATATTATGTTTTTTTTCTTCTTCTATGTTCGTTTCTTTCTTCACGCGATATTCTGATTATACTAAACATCACATACCAGTAGTCTACACTAATGTTATTATCAAAAAAAAAAAAAAAAAAAAAAAAAACAATCTCTGTAATACAGATTGTCATACTCACGCTTATTTTCGTGGCATCCCGGTGGGTAACCTGTAATAGATCACATCAAAACAACATTAGCCAGAAAGCGTAGTTTAATTAGGCTATTCGTGTCACAATATCAATGGGCAACTTTTATTGAAGCTATGAACGTCCATACATTTAACAATGAACGAGAAGCCCACTATTGGCAGTAGCACCATGGACAGCAACAGTTCCCTTTCGTGTTTCATCAGAATTCCTATTACCGGTTCAACTGACATCTAGTGTTTCATTTTCATTGTCACTTTCAATAGGCTATAAGAGACCTTCAGCTTCATCGATAAAAGTAGATTTTATTTTTTTATTTGGTTGGTCTGCTATAGTAGCCTAATTGAAAGTTCATATTTTCTTTCTTTCTTGCAGCCTACATAATGAAGCATGCATCGCAGGGTAAAACGTTTATTTAGCCTATTTGTTTGTTTGTTTGTTTGTTTATTTATTTATTCTATCTATCATGAAACATGGGATAACGCTCGTATCCTCCTTCTAAATGCCCACCCACAGACACAACCCAACTTGACTCAACGACGTAAATTAATAACTCATCGCCTCAATGCGTTTAGTTGGGATCGTTCATCACAAGGGATCCATCTGCACGCAAAGCCCTGCCACATCCCACTGCGGCCATCAAAAAGCAGCCCTCTTACTAGTCGAATAAGAACTTAAACTGAGAATGCCTGTGTTTAGGCAGCTTTGAAAACAACGAAAGCCCCGTTACCTTGGCTCTGTTGGCCGGAGCGCTAATTTGCAGTTCGTGAGCGAGCTCTTTAGTGGCCGCTTCCTTGAGGTACCACCATTGAATCTCCAGAGAGAACGGCGAGACTCCGACGGCTCGAAAAGCGCACGGCATCTCTATGTCCTCACCCTCACCGACACTCACATCTTTGGGCACTTCAGTAAATGTGGCTTATGAAGAAAACACATCAACAACAACAGATAGTTTGGTTAAAAGAAAACCCATCAAATATATATAGCCTACTAAAAGGCCTATATGTAAGACGTGACTAACATTTTGAATCTTTGTGTGTGTTTTAACATCTTTGTTATAAATTGTATCTGACTTGAGTAGGCGTATAATAATGGTTCATTTGGGAGCAAGATAAATTCTCTACACGTAGCCATAATGTATTACCTTTTCATTCAATTACAGACTCAACATGCAACGATCTGGCATGAAAAAAACTATTAAACTTAACCAAGTACAGTGCATTAATTAAAAAAAACGAAGAAAATAAGTGGAGATTCTCAACAGAGTGTGCAGTAACGCTGAGTAAATACGCAACGTGGGAGAGACTAGAAATCTGCCCAAGTTTACTCACCTTTTACACAGAATAGCAGGGGCGCATTCAGAATGAAATAATAAAGGACGCTGTGAAGTCCCCGTTTTTCCATGTCATAAATAAGGTGGTTAGATTGGAGAACGAGTGAAAGCGGTCATTTGACCCGGAGAGGTTTTATTTCATCTGCATCTCCATAACCTCGTTTCGTCCGGGTTTATTCTTTTAAAGATATAGTTTCTTCCCCGAAATGTAGAATAAAAGGACTGAAATCTCCAAATAAGATACTCCAAAACGATGCTGCGTCAGTCAAACAAAATGTAAAATCCAATGTAGCGGACCAGAAAACCCCTTTCTGTTGAGAAAACTGTGTTTGAAAAGTGTTGTTATCTTGAGTAACTATCCTTCGCCCCTAAAGAATCCTCTGTTCCACCATTTGCATCTTATCAAGATAAAACTTGCTTTCAACAGTATACAATCTGCTCACTTTGGTCTCCATAAAAAGAGAAGAAATCCGTGATTCGCTTCCACCACCCATCACAAAACAATCCTGCTTCTAAACCCTGCAAACCAAAACAAAAAAAATCCCAAAACTAAAAAAAAAAAGCCCAACGTCGGAGGATGAGATTCCCTCGACGTTTTTAAGGAGCAGTTAAGCACCTAAACGAAGAAGCGACATCAGTGGATCGTTCCAGCTCGCGCCACCGGAACCCTCTGCTTTGTGTGAGAGCGAGCGCGTGAGCAGCGAGGAGGCGCTTTGGCATTTCCAGACCACTGACAGACTGACGGGGTTTGGGAGAAAACTAACCGTCTCTGTCACTCAAATCAGCATACGGCTCGACCAATAAGAGGGAAATCGTAGCAGCGGACGTATTCAAAGCAAATCACTGGGAAATAAAAGGCGCTTCTCCATGCGGTTCACTCTGGGAGATCAACAAGCGTCTAATAAATGAACAGCCGTTGCGTCACGACCAGATGTATTTAATTTTAATATGAAACTCCGATACCTCAGATTAAATGTATACCCTTAATCTCCTTCTCCCATCATTTGCCTCTGGTTACTGATAATAATACCATGGAAATAATCTGCATTTCTTTTCCTCCCTGCTGGAAAATCCAGATTAAACTGGAAACTGTTTTGGAACATGGGTAACTGATTAGCTGGTCATAGATGGTCATTAGACCATGCAGGAACAAACCAGCTACCATTTGGTCAAACTGATTTTGGAACATGGTGACTGTTCAATTGTCCAATGACCTGCTAGCACCAACAATGACCATCTTAGAGCAGAAACTGAAATTATGCAGTAGGCTATATTCCAAGTTAGCCTACCATGTTAAACTGTATTTTCCATTAGGAATGGCAGTCAATCAAAACATTTCCTTCAGCCTTGTACATCACAAGATTCCAATAACTCTTTTTCAGCTCTGAATCTTTAAAAACGAAAAACATTTTTTGAGTGCTTACTGTATTATTACTGTTTAGAGTTCAGGGAGATGCATGCCTTCGGAGGGATACAGTAATGGGAAATAAGCTGCGGTGCAAGGTGGCCAGTGGCCAATATAAGCCAGATGTACATACAAATACAATTTAATGATGGAAAAATGTCATCTCATATATTGGTCAGTCACTGTGGCTAATATAATAATAATACTAATTATTATTATTATTTTTAGTAGTATAGTATTAGAAGTATGACTTTTTAGTAAATATTTGTAAAAACACATTAGCAAGCGTGATGTAAAATCAAGATCGTTGTCTTGAATGATCTTTGATGGTTTTTGTCATTGTAAGGCATGTGTGCTACAAGTCAAATACAAGCATGTCCTTTCTAATGGAATTGAAGGATGTGCCACCATATCTGACCACTAATCCAGAGTTGTCCCTGGAGTAACAGGCTTGTGCAGCAGAGTGCTTCTCTGGCTGAATCCTAAAACAGCCCTCCCTCCCAGCTGCCTGCCTGCCAATAATGTAGCACTTGTTCACCCCTACACTCCCATTAGCACTTCACCAACACAGAAAGGAAGAGAGAAACTGAAAGGGAGAGAGAGATAAAGGGAGAAACTGGACGAGAACACTATTGAAATTAGGCTTTTGCCCGTTATTGAAGTATTGGTGCTCAAGAGATGGTGAGACGGAGAATGTAAGAGCGCTCAGTGTGGTTAAAAAACAAGATGAGAAACTACACGAGAATGAGAGGGAGAAATCGAGAGACTGTAAGAGGCGGAATATCAGACAGAGAGGGATTGAACAGTAATCTGCCCTTCTGTTGTAGGAAGATACTCATCAGTCAAGTGCTTTGAAAACAGTCCCTGATATATTTTATAAGAGGAGTCAGATATCCATTGTTAACCCATGCAGAATGGCTGGTGTTTTTGTTTCCCTTCTTCTGTCATAAATCTCTCCTCATTTTTGTATAGACACCATATGGTCGGCTGCTTGTAGCCTACTTGACAAAAATAAAGGTGTCAATGTGTTTACCTTTATTGTCACAATCCAAATCTTCACTAAGCATGTTTTACTGAATACACTCTGCCTCAGTACAATATTGTACACAGTTCTGGCTGTCCACTGGGCTTCCTGTGAGTGTTTTTTTTTTTTTTTTTTGGTCTTGTCTTCCATTTTCTGTGTTCTGTTCCATAGGGACACTCATAGTTCAGCTCACAGGCTGATTGCCTTCACCTGCTACTCATTACCTGCTCCCTATATACTCCTCTGTTTGTCTTTCTTTTCCAGATTGTTCTTTGTAGTCTTGGTTTGTTACTGCTCTCTCTGCTAGTTTAATGTTCTCTCACCAAGTTTTTTTTTTTTTTTTTTTTTAGCCATTTGGATTTACATGGGTTTGGATTTTCCAGTGGAGTCTGGCACCTTTTTGTAAATTCCATAATTTAATTCTCAAGCCCAGGAAATGTCCAGCACTTGTTTTTCCTCAGCTGCATATCAAGTGGACTTGATAGTTTCTGATGAACATATTTGTCTCAATAGACATTTAATAAACTGTTAATTCGATTCCCTCTGCATTTAAGTCCATGATTTCCTACAGTTGAGTGACAGTACAAACAAACAGTGTCAACAAACAAACACACATGATGAGTGCTATTTTATTATTTATTATATGGATGTAAAGGTATGTAAATATACACCTATATTCACAGATTACTGTTCATATGTTTGGGATCAGTAAGAGTTTTTGTGTAATAAATGAATAGTTTTATTCAGCAAGGATGCATTAAGTTGATTAAAAACGACTAGTTAAATTTCAAGATTTCTATTTCAAAGCAATCTTGTTCTTTTGTACTTTATATTCATCAATAAATCCTGAAAAAAAATGTTACAGAAATATTAAGCAGCACAACCATGTACAACATTGATATTAATAAGAAATTTTTCTTGAGCACAATATCAGCTTATAAGAAAGATCACGTGACAGCACAAAACATGCTGAAAATTCAGCTTTGCCATCACAAAAAAATAAATTAACATTTTAAAATATATACAATAATAGTTCAATTAAATTGTAATATTTCACATTGACTGTTTTTACTGTATTTTCAATCAAATAAAAGCACAACATAAACACATTCGGTATATGGATTTAATAGT
This sequence comes from Chrosomus eos, assembly GCA_036326025.1. NCBI lineage: Eukaryota > Metazoa > Chordata > Actinopteri > Cypriniformes > Leuciscidae > Chrosomus > Chrosomus eos. The sequence goes on from CM070818.1 coordinate 33,286,990, forward strand.
TAAGTGTAAATATGTGAATAAGTGTTAATAAACAAATGTTTTGACAAAGATAGTGAGAGGCATGATTCATGATTTTTTTCTTTAGTCGCATAAAATACTTTTACATCCATGAATGGAAGTTGTATCAGATAACCTAGATCACGATCACTCAGTAAATGCCACTATGGCACTAAGCAGAGATGGATCTCATCAGAGTCTGTCACTAATAATAAGTGCCTTTTATGGTCCTTTGGTTCTGAACCATCTGTACCCGTCACTCCATAGGATGGAACAGAAGCCCTTTCTGATAGAGTGACAGCAGGGTACATCTAATTCCTGCATTAATAATAGATAATGACCATTATACACCACTGTCGATTTAAAATACAAGTAAATGACTAAACCATATAATGGCATGCATTATCTGATGGCATTAATTTCTAGGTAATTCCATAATCCCGAAGATAAACTGTCACAACCAGAAAGCTGTTAAAGATAAGCCATAGCTCTGTGGTATGTATATATTACTTCATGGAGAGATTGTGTGAAACTAAACTTGACTAAGAGGTGGTATTCAGAATTGGACAACTGTGTCATTTTCAGTGAGATAAACAGAAAAGTTCACTGTCAGGAGCCTATTTTCTTGTATTCTTGGTGAGTCGTGACGTTCTAGCCATGCCTGGACCAAGGTCTCTTCAGGTTCCCTTGTCAGCTGGCCGATGCCATCTAAAATCTCACTTCTCTTGTGCTGTTGCACTGCATTTAGCAGGAAGCACAATGCGATATTTATGATCTCTGGGAGGCTGTGTCTGCTGCTGGCCAGTCTCGAGAGTAAGAAAGCTATAGTTATTCCAGGGTGACAGCAATTCTGTCTAATTCATGAGCAAGCAATGTGATATGAATGCATGTGGCATGGTAGATGTAGCCAGCAATACAATTTAAAGCAACACAGCTGATGGCACTCTGACTTTTTCATCATTTCCATGTTATTTTTTCCTCCATTGAAACCAAAAAAAGCTATCCTGGGTTTGTAACTTTTTTTCTTTTCCCCAACCTGTCTGCTTTCCTTGAGTGTCCTGATGTTATACTCCTTGCAACTTAGCTCAGAAATTTCAGAAATCATCCAGGTTCAAAGAGTTTTGTTTGCATAACACCTTACACCAGAAGCTTTGCGAAAACAGTACTTGTACAGTTACCTTTGTACCTAATATTCTTTACTACTGTTCAATTTTTTTTCAAGATTAATTAATAATTGTAAGTTTCAAAAGAACAGCATTTATTTGAAATATAAATATTTTGTAAGATTATAACAGAGAGAGAGAGAGAGAGAGAGAGAGAGAGAGAGAGAGAGAGAGAGAGAGAGAGAGAGAGAGAGAGAGAGAGAGAGAGAGAGAGAGAGAGAGAGAGAGAGAGAGAGAGAGAGAGAGAGAGAGAGAGAGAGAGAATTTGTCACGTTGCAGCCAGGTGGTTTCATGTTCTGTCTTGAGGATGGCTCTCCACTTCTTTTGTTATGCTAAATTCTACAAGGTTGAGTACAACACCAATACTTTCCTACTGTGACATGGGTACATTTATTTTATTGTCATCATTCTCTAGATAACTGTTTTATATCAAAAGATACCAAACAGGGAAGGTGTGCATGTTTGGGTTTTTGTATTGTTTTCAGAATGGCAGATTCACAAATGTATTTTAGTTTTAGATTCAGATCAGTATTGTGCATGTATACATTTTGAAAAGCTGCAGTGATGTCAGGTGTACCAGCAATTGGGACGCATCTACACTCACGTTTCATTTAACAGAGGAATATCTGAATCTGCAATAAACATTCTCAACAGAGGTCACTGTGGTAATGTAACCCAGTCTCACAGAATCTGCTGAGAGAGAAAGACAGAGAGTGATAGACAATAATAGCAGGAGTAAAGGCGTCTTAATTAAAAGGCAGAGGTCTTCAGCACTGCTCCTGGAGACACACTGCCCTACAAAAATGTATATCCAACCTGCTTCAGCTTTTCATTTTTAAGCAATCCCAAAGAGCTTGATTAGCTGGTTCAGGTGTGTTTCAATTGCTCCGGAGCAGGGTTTCATAACCCTGGGTAAAAAGTGGTGCTAACCCCACTAAAAGGTTCCATGGAACAGATGCCAATAAAAGAGTGTTCTAAGAGTGTATCCCTTTAACACATCATTACACTGTACAATCAACTTGGATGTTTAAGTCATTTCAACTCAATTAAACAGACTTTTTTTTTTAAAAAAGAGTTGAATCTTGCATAACATAAAACAGTTAAGAATCACTCTAAAAAACCCTGGGTTATTTTTTCTACCCAAATCCTGGGTTGAGCCTGCCTTGCATATTTTGATGATTTTATTAAAAACACATACAGAATATAATGTTAAAATATGTTCTTAGAAGAATTATACTGATTGTTTATGGACAGGTTATGGAGCCTGTTGCCGAATATTTCGGTTGCGAGTGAAACGCAGGGCGGCGGTCTGAAGCTAGAAGTTCCCTCGCTGAAATGATACAAGCTCCGGCAGGACATCCAGTGCCGTTACTGTGGAAATGGGACAACAGAGATTGGTCAGACTTGATTACACTTGATTTACACTTATACATTTTTACACAATATTTGTTAAAAAAGCTTAAATGTTGGCAATATGTATTAAAAATTATATAAAATAAACCATACTGTAAAACACGATTGAAAATAAAGGAATTATCATGCAAGCCAGTTGTTGTATCGAGTATTTTAAAAAGTGTTACGTTCCCTCTTCAGTCTAGGGGAAAAGAGGGACTAACAATAAATGAAAGATGTAAAAAATAATAAATGTGAGAAATCTCCTTTTCTTCTATCCCAGCACTATCTGTATTTCACTTTAATATTTAACAGATTTACACAACACCCTTTGAGTTTTACCTGATCACAAAAGGAAATTAAGAGAGAATGATTAAGTAGTTTTTTTTATTTTCTTGAATAGAGGCCAACAAAGGCTTGCTCAATATATTTACAATATAGGCAAGGATCATTAAACAGATAAACAAGTTTAAATGATAACCAAATCGTCAGGAGAGGGCCAGGCCAAAATAACAAACAAAATGGGAGCTTCCTAAAGTTTAAACCCAAATAAATTTCCTAACAAAAAGAAGATGAAATCAAAGACAATTATCTTACCTCTCTCCCTGACTAACAAAGAATAAACAGGAGAAAAGTTCAGGAGTAGATACTCCAAACAAATTGGCACCCGTCTCCCTACACGGTTGAACAACTTAAACTCACACAGTCTAAGAGCTCGTGGTACTCAAACACAGATCACACAGATCTCAAAGATAAAGTTTAACAACAAGTAACACCACAACGTCTGGGATAGCCGAAGAGGGATCTCTCCTGAACACTGTGTCTTTGGGGCTTTATACCCACTCCTGTTAATCAGCACCAGCTGCAGGTGATTTGGGGTGGTGCCTGGCAGAGAGAGAGAGAGAGAGAGACACACAGAAGGAGGGGAGAAAACAATCACCAGCACACATAAACTCTAAATATTACGTCATGGGACGTAACACCCCCACCGATAAGTTTATAAATAACAAGTTATTTATAACAAACAGTCACCAATTCACTTTCACTATTTAAAAGTAAATAGCATTCACATGTTATTAGAATCATAAATAAAACTATTTATGACCTAGATAATGCATCCGCAACAACATTTTCGGAGCCTTTTTTGTAACGGACGTCAAGATTAAACTCTTGAACGGCGAGAGACCACCGCATCAGCCGCTGATTCACATTAGACATGCGCTCAAGAAAAATTAAGGGGTTATGGTCTGTGTACACGACGATTGGAGCTACACCACCACCTAAATACACCTCAAAGTGCTGTAGGGCCATCAACATTGCCAGTGCCTCCTTCTCAATAACACTATAGTTCTGCTGACACCTTGAGAACTTTTTAGAGAAGTATGAAACCGGATGCTCTACACAAAAAGTATCATCCTGCAACAGGACCGCACCAGCTCCTGTAGCTGAGGCATCAACTTCTAACTTAAATGGGGCATCAAATTGAGGGGCTTTGAGTACTGGGGCGCTACAGAGCAAGTCTTTCGCTGCATTGAAAGCATACTCACAACTGGGTGTCCAGACAAACCTTTTTGTAGTGCTTAGTAGATCAGTTAGTGGCGAGACAACGGTGGAAAAGTTTGGGCAGAAAGCACGGTAGTATTTCACTGTTGCCTTCGCCTTTTGGCTTGCTTAGTTGGGGACATTTAATTTTCAATTGAACAATACTATTACAACATTGTTTTCCTGTTATCTCTGTAAAGCTGCTTTGAAACAATTTGTATTGTAAAAAGCGCTATATAAATAAAGGTGACTTGACTTGACTTGACTATCCACACATTCCAAGGAACCTGCGTAGTTCACGTTTATTAGATGGGATTTTGTATTCAAGGATAGCTGCAACTTTGGCTTTGACAGGCTTCACCATTCCCTGTCCCACTTGTTTACGCAAATAGCAGATCATTCCCTTAGCGAACTCGCACTTGGCGAGATTCATGGTCAACGAGGCATTAGCAAAGCGCTGAAACACATTCGCAAGGGTGGATAGATGTTCTGTCCAGGTATGTGAGTGGACAACCACGTCATCCAAGTATACTTCACAGTTTTCCACACCTGCTAACACATTATACATTAAACGCTGGAATGTGGCGGGAGCGTTTCGCATCCCAAAAGCTAAGACAGAATATTGCAGAAAGCTGTCTGAGGTGACAAAAGCTGATATTTCTGATGCCCGCGGAGTCAGAGGGACCTGCCAGTATCCTTTCAGGAGATCTAGCTTTGTTACAAACTTAGCGTTGCCCACTCTGTCCACACAATCTTCCATTCTAGGAAGCGGGAAGGAATCTGCTTTAGTGATGTTGTTGACTTTGCGGAAGTCGGTGCAGAAGCGATAGGTGGAATCAGGCTTTGGTACCAGTAAGCAGGGCGAACTCCAGGGACTCTGACTTGGCACAGCAATTCCATTCTGCAGCATATACTCCACTTCAGCTTTCATTATGTTACGCTTTTGGGGATTGACTCGATAAGGATGCTGTTTGATGGGGGACGCATTTCCAACATCAATGTCATGGGAACACATTGCAGTTTTTCCAGGCACATCTGAGAATAAACTAGGGAACTTATGCAGCAAATTAGCCAGTTCTTCAGCCTGACTTTCACCGAGATGAGCAAGGTAACTCGCAAGATCATTTAGAATGGCAGAGTTCGGTAACACTTTATTTGAAGGGGTGTGCATAAGACTGACATGACACTGTCATAAACATGACATAACACCTGTCATGAACATGAAGGAGTCTTTATGAATGTTTATGACTGTTGTCATTAAGTGTCATTCGGTAAATTATGACACTTTTAATGCAAAGTTGACATTGTTTAAAATGTCTTTGTTATGACAACTTGACATTAACAAAGACAAAAAATGTCTTTGTTATGACAACTTGACATTACCCAAGACAAAAATGTCTTGATTATGACAACTTGACATTAACAAAGACGGAAATGTCTTTGTTATGACAACTTAATATTAACCAAAAAAATCATAACCTGTCAACCTGTCACAAATATGTCATAACAGGTCTAATTATCAAACTTCAAGCATTTTGCAGTGTAATAACCCTTAAGGACATCTTTATAACTAGTACAATGTGTTCCACTTTACTTGAGGACAAGTAAAATATTCATGACACAGTTATAATGGTGTCATGACGGCCAAAGTTGTCACAGGTTAACAGGTTATGATTTCTCGGTTAATGTCAAGTTGTCATAACAAAGACATTTCCGTCTTTGTTAATTTCAAGTTGTCATAATCAAGACATTTTTGTCTTGGGTAATGTCAAGTTGTCATAACAAAGACATTTTAAACAATGTCAACTTTGCATTGAAAGTGTCATAATTTACCGAATGACACTTAATGACAACAGTCATAAACATTCATAAAGACTCCTTCATGTTTATGACAGGTGTTATGTCATGTTTATGACAGTGTCATGTCAGTCTTATGCACACCCCTTCAAATAAAGTGTTACCCAGAGTTCTGTAAACGTGTGGAGGAAACTTGACCTTTATTACACAATCCGTCATCTTCCATGGTATAGCTGGTAACCATAGCAACAGTGGAGGTTGGCACACTTGCTGTCTCACGCTTTGCTTCCACTGTGGGTTTGTCACTCTTTGTCTCACTTTGTGTAGTCACATACCTTTTCAGCATATTGATGTGGCACAAACGGCTTTTACGTCTGCGGTCAGGTGTGTCAATGATGTAATTTGTGTCACTCACTTTCTTCTTGACAACGTAGGGACCAGTAAACTTTGCCTGGAACACAGAACCAGGAATGGGTAGCAAAGCTAGAACCAAATCGCCAGGCTGGAAAGATCTGCTAACAGACTTCTGGTCAAAGCGTGCTTTCATCTTGCCTTGTGCGGTTTCAAGGTGTTTTGCTGCTACTCCACGAGCGCTCTGAAGTCTCTGACGAAGAGACTGGACATAGTCAGGGATAGCCACAGGGATTGAATGTTCAGTCAACAGTTGCTCACTCAACAACTTTAACGGTCCTCGCACCACATGACCGAAGACAAGCTCTGCTGGACTATATCCTAGAGACTCTTGCACCGTCTCTCTCACAGCGAACAGAAGAAAGGGGAGACCCTCGTCCCAATCTTTTCCTGTCTCAACACAATAGCTGCGCAGCATCGTTTTTAGAGTTTGATGAAACCTCTCAATCGCACCTTGTGACTCTGGGTGGTAGGCACTGGATAACTGATGATTTATGTCAAGCTCCTTTAGAATCTGTTCAAACATTCTTGACGTAAAATTCGTGCCACGGTCTGTCTGGATTACTTTTGGCAGGCCGAAAGTGGAACAGAACTTGACCAGCTCTTTCACAACTGCTTTGGCTTTCAGGTTGCGTAATGGAACTGCTTCGGGAAAGCGTGTTGCAGCACACATGATAGTCAACATATATTGATGTCCTGCCTTGGACTTAGGCAATGGGCCCACACAATCGATGATCAGTCGTTCAAAGGGCTCACACATCACAGGGATTGGCGTAAGAGGAGCGACAGGAACTCGTTGGTTCGGTTTTCCCGTGAGTTGGCAAACTTTGCAAGCTTTGCAAAAGGCAGACACAGCAGACTTTATACCAGGCCAGTAGAAGTATCGGGAAACTCGATAGGATGTCTTCGTCACTCCTAGATGACCGGACATTACGTGTTCATGAGCCAGCTTCAACACATGCAGGCGATAGCCAGAAGGCAACACAATTTGCTGGACCAGCTGACAGTTCTCATCCTCTTCATCTGGTTTCCATCTACGCATCAGTAGTCCATGATCCCAGAAATACATGACCCCAGAATTAGGCACTTGCCCAAGATCTGCAGCTTTAACACACTTAGCTAGCGTTGGGTCTTCTCTCTGAGCAGTTATCAAATGTTCTCGACTCACTTTTAAGGGGGTTTTTGACTCTGAACTAGGATCAGGTGAAAGCTCAGGCACTGGGATCAGCGAATACTCGCATGGGGTAGTATCAGGGACCAGAAAGGAATCAGCAAGATCCACCACTTCCTTGAACTTTTGGGCCTGTGCACGGGTCACTGCGCATGCAGGGAATGCTGAAGGATACAAGGTAGATAGGTTAGACTGCTCCTTTACACTTGGGGTATGTGTCACAATTGGAGAAGGAAAAACTTCGCCACCTGCTAAATCATTCCCTATAATTAAGTCTATACCTTCTACAGGTAACTGTCTGCGGACACCCAGCTTAACAGTTCCACTTACAAGACCTGACTTTAAGTGAACCGTATGCAAAGGCACATTAGCACAGCGCATCTCAATACCACGTACCAACACATCATATCCTGTGTACGTCTCAGCAGAAAATGGAAGGCTACTCTCAAGAATGAAAGACTGTGCAGCTCCAGTGTCTCTAAGCATGACTACTGGCTTAAACTCAGCATTAGGGAATATAGAAACCATGCCCTCTTGAAGAAATGGCTGGTAACTTTCTACATCAGTTGGACTTAATTTTGGTAAGGACTGAGCAAGTGCTACACTCTTCGTTTTCGAACCCTTCTGCTTCCACTGGTGACAGTCTGCAATCAAGTGTTCAGGGCTTAGACAGTAAAAACATTCCCGTCTCTCACTATTTGCAGGTTTGAATTTACGAGCACTCTTTGGGAAATTTTCTACTTTAGCAGGGCGTACTACATGAGGCATCACATTCAACGAATCGCCTGAATATGGTCTGGCAAATTTTGGCTGCCGTGCTGTAGTAAAAACAGTGCGATGTGTCAATACAAATTCGTCAGCCAGAACAGCAGCGTTAGACAAGCAAGCGACTTTTTGTTCATTCAAATGAACCACCACATTCTCTGGCACACAATTCTTAAAGTCTTCTAGCATGACTAACTCCTGCAACTGTTCCAGAGTCGTTATCTTGCTAGCGAGACACCATTTATCAAAGAGAATTTTTTTCTCCCTTGCAAACTCTACGTAAGACTGTCTGGCTGTTTTCACGTGGCGCCGAAATTTTTGCCGGTAAGCTTCAGGGACAAGCTCAAACGCGCATAAAACCGCTGCCTTAATTATGTCATAGTCAAGAGAAGATTCGATTGGTAGAGCAGAACAGACCTCCTGCGCTTTTCCAGTGAGACTACACTGTAACAATAGAGCCCACATCTCCTTCGGCCATGCTAACTTTCCTGCGACTCGCTCGAACGTCACAAAGTAGGAATCTACTTCTGCCTCTCTGAACGGTGGTACTAGCTTAATATATCTACTGGGGTCAAAAGGAACAGCAGAAGACACATTGCTGTGCCCTTCAGACAAAGGACTAGTTGCCGTCAATGTAGGAGTGGAAATTCCAGTATGCGGAAACGGGATTGGTTGTACAGCAGTACGCTGCGCTTCTAAAGCCAATTTTGGCAACTTAATATCTCGATCAGCCTCCGCTTCAACGGTTCTCAACTTAATCATCTGAGCTTCACACTCCTGCTTCTTTATTTCCAGATCTAACTCCTTTAACCTCACTGCTAACCTAGGGTCTTGAAAAGCCATAGAGTCAGTGTCAGGTGGACCTACACTATCCACCTCTTTACCTCCTACTGCCTCAAGTTGCTCTTCCTCCTTACCCTCATCGCTTTGACTCGCCAAAATTCCATCGCTTACCAATTTGTCATACAACTTTTCTTTAATGACTTGTTTGGTAGCTTCTTTGGAAATTACGATGTTAAAAAACTCTGCTATCTGAATAAGATCTTTCTTCTTACAGCGATCAAAGACTTCAAAAGTCGGCGCAAGGGTAAACGAAAGCAGATCAAATTCCATCTCTTAATCCCCCACTACACTCTCCTCTTTCACCCAAAGAAAACAGCCAGCAATCAAAAGTAGTACTCACCAAAGTAGAGTTTCTTGTAAACGAGTAATGAATCCTCAAAATTAGCAATAGGCTTAATGAGCTAATTGTCACAGGACAAAACTACCTATTGTTAAAAAGGAATCCACAATATTACACGTGACGACGCAAGGGACGAGCCCCCAATTGTTACGTTCCCTCTTCAGTCTAGGGGAAAAGAGGGACTAACAATAAATGAAAGATGTAAAAAATAATAAATGTGAGAAATCTCCTTTTCTTCTATCCCAGCACTATCTGTATTTCACTTTAATATTTAACAGATTTACACAACACCCTTTGAGTTTTACCTGATCACAAAAGGAAATTAAGAGAGAATGATTAAGTAGTTTTTTTTATTTTCTTGAATAGAGGCCAACAAAGGCTTGCTCAATATATTTACAATATAGGCAAGGATCAGTAAACAGATAAACAAGTTTAAATGATAACCAAATCGTCAGGAGAGGGCCAGGCCAAAATAACAAACAAAATGGGAGCTTCCTAAAGTTTAAACCCAAATAAATTTCCTAACAAAAAGAAGATGAAATCAAAGACAATTATCTTACCTCTCTCCCTGACTAACAAAGAATAAACAGGAGAAAAGTTCAGGAGTAGATACTCCAAACAAATTGGCACCCGTCTCCCTACACGGTTGAACAACTTAAACTCACACAGTCTAAGAGCTCGTGGTACTCAAACACAGATCACACAGATCTCAAAGATAAAGTTTAACAACAAGTAACACCACAACGTCTGGGATAGCCGAAGAGGGATCTCTCCTGAACACTGTGTCTTTGGGGCTTTATACCCACTCCTGTTAATCAGCACCAGCTGCAGGTGATTTGGGGTGGTGCCTGGCAGAGAGAGAGAGAGAGAGAGAGACACACAGAAGGAGGGGAGAAAACAATCACCAGCACACATAAACTCTAAATATTATGTCATGGGACGTAACAAAAGGTTTAGAGGATTTAAGTTAATCCTGAAGGGGTGGACTCTGGAATCACTGCTGCTTCAATGTATATCTAATGAGTGATTATAATCAAGGTATATTCTTCCTTCTAAAGATCACTTGAGTTGAATGACTTCTCTAGGCTTATGAGATTTTACTTTGTTATAGAAATTACCAGTGTGATTACTGAAATGTTCTTTTCATGTATTATTTAATGTCTGTATTAAATAGCTGAGAGGTGACGGGAGGGTCTGGCCCATGCCAGGAATGCAGTAACAGTGCTTTCTCATTTAGCCCGGCATCCAGAAAATAAACATGGACTCGTTTCGTTTGAGAAAGGTCTTCAACATGTGTCAATACATACATCTGCTTTTCTAGGGTAACCTGACAGCTATGGTCACAGAGGTCATTGAAACCTATTGTGACCATTTCTTAACTTAAAGCCTTCCTGTTAGATTAAAAGTGTTCTCTCCTTGATAGAAAGAACATGTTATCCTTATGTTGTGAGAGGACTCTGTTTATAGTTAGAGCCTGGCCAAATCCAACCTGTGTGAAGAAGCTGTGTGTTTGTGTTAGTATTCTTGGTTACAGGGTAAAGGAACAAGTGGCATTATTGGAGGACTGACTTGTTTTCTTCGACATGTTGGCGCCTCGGCACACAGTCGTGACCTCGGAGGGAAAGGGTCCCTAACTCAGGGTCCTGGTGGCAGCCGTACAGACTGAAGATGTGCATCTGTCGTGTGGAAAATGACTATGTTTATCTATTTCTTAGCCAATCAGAATCATTTAACCTGAAGCAAGGACGTATAGCTTAGACCTCAATGTATATAATTGCTGTGATCTTTGTAACTAAGCAGGGTGACCTACGAACACTTTGTGAGTCTTGAAGCTGACTTCTGCATGATGAAACTGCAAACTATCTTCAGTAATTTATCATAATTCTGACTCTTGTCTTAAATTAATTGCCCTTCTGACTCTGGGTCTAAATTAATCATATCTGGTTCTTGGGTCTTTAACTGTAAATGCCCTAACAATCCATAGACATTAATTCATGTATATGAAGTAAAAAAAGAGCTAGTATTATAGTAAAAATGAATCAACTATGCTGGGTTAAATCAACCCATTATGCTGGGTTAAACAAACAACCAAATTTGCTGGGTAAAATTAACCCAACATGTGCCTGTCCTATATTTGCCCAGTCCTTGGGTTGAAAACAACAATTGAAAACACAATTGTCATGACTTACATATTTTTTTTTACATTGTTCCTTATTTAAATAAGTCAGTCTCTGAATCATGAATCATTTGATGAACAGAAGCTGAGCTTAGGACAGAATGTCTCTGCCTTAGCAAAGTGGAGTGCTTTAGTGTGCAGGGCTCTATAGCAGCTTTAAATGTGCATGCTTAAGCTGGAGTATAGAGCCATAGCACCCTGCATCCAAAATAACAGGCACCAGGAAGGAAAAATCACTCCGACATTAAGATGAAGAGAGATGAGAAAGAGGATCATTAATTAATAAATAAATAGAAATGACTCCTCACTCGGTGAAGAGATCGGCTGTGCAGGGCTTTGAAGCGGCTCACAGATGACAAGGTGGATTCTAGGACACACCACGGACATTATGCTCCCTCTCTCTGTCTTAATGTCAAATACACTAGATTCATTTTCACCTGTGGCATTATAAATCCATGCAAGCAGCAAAGTTTGAATGTAGCGTGATGCTGTGTACAGCATCTTCAAAGCATCTTTAAGTGCTTTATGGACACTTAAAACAGGGCAGCACGCTGCGAGATGACATGATGACTCTCTCAGACACCGAATGTGAAAGCTGCTTATTAATGAAGGGATGCCAAGCACAAGGTGTCCCTGTTGACAGAAGCTCTTTTAAATGATTAAGGAAACCATCATTTGCCATTTATTTAGTCGCTACATGCTGTCTCTTGTGCTTTTTCCTTTTCCTCTCTCTCTTTAGAGGAAGGACACATCATGGTATTTATTTGCACTGGAGAGGCTCAGATTACTACCATTTGTTCTCAGCATGGTGAAACTAAAACAGCGGGTCCCAGTTCAAAGCCTTGTATCAGCGTCATTCAATATCTCTCTCCCTCTCTTTTCCCTCATCGTCCCTTTCCCTGACATCCTTTCTCTTGGTTCATCAAAACCTTGCTCACATTGCTCTCTGTGCATCCCAGCAAGCAATCGTTCTCTCCTATTTGCTCTGAGTGCTCTGAAGAGTAACAATTTGTGTTGGGGAACAAAGAATTAAAAAAATACTAAAATATTCTGACAGGGTTTCCTTCAATAGTATTTATTTAACTGCAGCATAACAAAACAGACCAGTGTAATCTGATTCTTCTACAAATTACTCGAATAAACCAGTTCTTTTTAGTGAATTACAAAACTACCAGTTCACTCTGATTCCCGAATTAATAATTCTTATTTCATGTTCTTTTTAGTGAATCAAAAACATACAGTGCAATAGGTATCTAAGTTGTTGTTTTTTTCCCAGTGAATCAAACACATGCAACTTACAACAAAAGAGACATAGGAGGAGACGGGAGTGTTGTAACATGGGGTCAGTTGTAACACTGTCAGATTGACAAGTCAGAAAAGAGCTGATAAATATCATACACTCGCATTATCCTTTTGAGCTCACAGGAAAAGTGGCAGGAAAAGATTATTTTTTTGCCTAGCAATCATTGTATTGTTGATACAGTTATTTGACTTGCATAATCTAAAGTAACAGTTTCTCTAGTTTAATTCAATGCTTTGCAGTCATGCTAAATTCAAATCTACGTTCTAAAACAGTTAGCTAAGTTATGACTGTTAGGGGCGGGGCACCCTTATGACAATTCCAAATGTAAATCACATCCCCTTTTAAGACAAAATCATTTGAGTTTTTTGTTTGATTTGTGGTAAATATGACTCCATCATACTTTACGTGCATGTCAGATAATAACATTATCCGTCAACTGAGCACATTTATAGAATTTATGTGCATCTCAGCATTTCCATCCAGGGTTTTTTATATGATATGCCAAAATTCACGTAAAATAGGTGGATGACATCATAGCTATAGTGACTGAACGGTTATGTGACAATACAGTACAGACAAACAAACAAACAAACAAACAAACAAACAAACATGTTTTTGTTGCTTTAAATTGTTCACTTTATTCAAGTATTCACTATATTCTTTGTTCTTCAAAAACATTCTTGCATACATTAAGATTGTGTGGATTTTATTTCAGCAAATTACCTCTCACTGGTACATCTCAGCCTGTGTTACAACTCACCCCAGGTTGTGGGTTGTGACAACAGAACTCTTTGTGTTTGACATTTACTCACATAATCTGTGATTGTGTTGTAAGTGTCCAGGGCCGGGTTTCCCTATAACGATGTAGCCTATCTTAGCTCATAAGAGCGCTCTCTACGTGCAAGGTTACGAACGCTTGCGGCAATTCCACGTGTGTTTCCGAAAAGTGCACTTAACATGAACGCGCGAGAACGCGCTCTACGTGCTACTTAAGCACCGCTGTCCATTCGCGAAGTGCTGAAATATAACCTTATATGGAACCATATTCTGAACGTTTAACCTAAAAATCGTCATTTGTTGTGGATTAGAAATCAAGACAAGTCTAAAGCATCTATACAGGCGGAGGCACTGACAAAATGGCTGAAAAAAAAAAAAAAAAAAAAAAACAAGAGAAGATACCTTTAAAAAAGGTCAAATTAATGTCATTTTTAGATAGAGCGAAACAAAGACTTTATTTTTAACAGATTTAAAGGACACCATACAAATAAGGAAAAAAAAAACATCAGGGAGGACATTCCAAACTAACTGCAGTGTTCAAAGATCAGGGAAGGAGGTCCGCAAAATACATGGCTGGTTTTCGTGCACGTCAGCAAGTCATTGACAATTTTTTTTTAAATTCATCCCTATTTTGCCCAGTTTTTAAAACATGATTCCCACATTACTTCGTTTATGATTTTTTTTTCATTCATTTAATTTAGATGTGTATTTCTATTTTTTCTTCCCTTTTTAATAATTTCATTTATAAATTAATTTAAACAAAACACGGGTACAATAATAAAGTGTACAATAAAGTACAATCAAAACCTTATATTATAGGCTACTCACGTTGCACTGTAATCTGTTAAATCTAGATAAAAGTGTAATCTGCCGGTTGTCCTGCAGGTGTCCTCATAAATCTGTCTTCTTACGATGCACTTGGGGATGTACGATTACTCCAGAGCACTCGTAGTTCTACGAAGATTTTCAAGTGCTACTTAAGTTACGATGCTTTTGGGAAACAGACCATAATATTAAGATCATTCGTACGATCGTTTTTACGATCAATTTAGGCTTACGATGCTTTTGGGAAACGCAGCCCAGGGCACTTTTATCTAGATTTAACAGATTACAGTGCAACGTGAGTATAATATAAGCTTTTGATTGTACTTTATTGTACACTTTATTATTGTACTCGTGTTTTGTTTAAATTAATTTATAAATGAAATTATTAAAAAGGGAAGAAAAAATAGAAATACACATCTAAATTAAATGAATGAAAAAAAATCATAAACGAAGTAATGTGGGAATCATGTTTTAAAAACTGGGCAAAATAGGGATGAATTTAAAAAAAAAATGTCAATGACTTGCTGACGTGCACGAAAACCAGCCATGTATTTGGCGGAGCTCCTTCCCTGATCTTTGAACGCCGCTGGTTGCAGTTAGTGTGCAATGTCCTCCCTGATGTTTTTTTTTCTTCCTTATTTGTATGGTGTCCTTTAAATCTGTTAAAAATAAAGTCTTTGTTTCGCTCCATCTAAAATGACATTAATTTGACCTTGTATAGATGCTTTAGACTTGTCTTGATTTCTAATCCACAACAAATGACGATTTTTAGGTCAAACGTTCAGAATACAATTCCATATAAGGTTAAATTTCAGCACTTCGCGAATGGACAGCGATGCTTAAGTAGCACGTAGAGCGCGTTCTCGCGCGTTCATGTTAAGTGCACTTTTGGGAAACACACGTGGAATTGCCGCGAGCGTTCGTAACCTTGCACGGAGAGAGCGCTCTTAAGAGCTAAGATACATCGTTATCGGGAAACCCGGCCCTGGTGAGTTATATTTGTAGCAGACAAATGTGGCTAGCATGTATTACATTTTGAGAGATCTAGCACATACAACTACTGAGTTACCGATACTCAAACAAAAGGTGTTACTTTCATCCCCGGTCTCCCCTAAGTCAGTGTAGCTACAGTACAGTTGTTCATGGCAACATGCAGTTAAAAATACACATGCGTTTTGTCAGTATTTTATATGACATTTGTTATAAGTGAATTATTACTATTAATTGCTATATATTAATTATTTTTATTTTATATTATTATTGCATTTATGCCACCTCTAAAAAGTTGCAACATTTTGCAAGAATTATATTTAATATATATATATATATATATAAATCATGTAATATTTTTCCCCCTAGAATATATATTTCCTAAAAATACTAAAAAATATTTATTAATGGAAACGTTAAGAAAAAAAAAAATCAGAACCAGAATAATTAAATTAAGATTCTCATCCCTATACAACCATATTCAGTATAAACAGCCTCATTTTATTTAGTTCATTATCTTGTAATCGTTATTTTGTTTGTGTGACAAACAAAAGGAACATCTGCGGTAAACGCATAGGGAGACATCACTAATTAGTGGTTACCTGTTGCTGAAATTGGAAGAGTCCCTCTGCAGTCTCAACCCAGAAACACACTGTCACCACTAGCCTCTCCCTGTCCTCCCTACTGTGTCCATCTGGAGAAAGGCTGGGGAGAACAGACCAAATTGAGGAGAGGCATATGGAGATGACTTCCTTTTTCATTTCAGTCATCATCAGACTAACCAGGCAATGGATGAGAGAGGAGAGAGAGAGGAGAGAGAGAGAGAGAGAGGAGAGAGAGAGAGAGAGAGAGAGAGAGAGAGAGAGAGAGAGAGAGAGGAGAGAGAGAGAGAGAGAGAGAGGAGAGAGAGAGAGAGAGAGAGAGAGAGAGTGTGTGTGTGTGTGTGTGAGTGAGTGAGTGAGTGTGTATGGGGAAGTGGGCCAGCCCTTGAGAGCAGAGCTGTGAGAGGCTCCTGGTTGTTTTTGTCATTCAGGCTGCAGTGCCCAGAAGAGTGTACAGTACGTGCAACAGCTCAGAGTTCTAAATATAATCCTTTTAGAGGATGATGCCCGTGTTGCCAATGGCTCCCCGAGTCTCTCAGTCGCAGCAGTCAAAGGTCATTCGTCACTGGAATTAATATACTGGGATGGGGGGGATGTCGTCATAAGTGATGAGTTTGTTGTCATGAGGATTAGTGCCGTTCAAATGGTGAAAACAACACGGTGAAACAGCGGGGGGCAAGGGTTTGGTGTCTGATTAACTGCATCACCTCTCTTATATGCGCTTCTGCTCACTCAGACCTCACTTGCTCACTTCTTTGTTTGTATATCAGAAACTGCTTTCAATCTATTTTCATCAGTTGTCAACCCCTAACCTCTACCTAACCCTGCCCTCGTTGTCTTTAAAGCGCATAGACAGCCCAGACAGTAAGGCAGATTAAAGTGAACAGACATTTAAAAGAAAAGAATGGGGTCATTTTACTCTGAAGTTTCAATAACTGTTTCTACTTTTTCTGACAAGGCCTACTGAATCAAGAACTGTCTTCTTCAGTTGCAGCATTCTCTCTAGAAAAGTTGTCACAATTGTTTTCAACATTGACAATAATAAGAAATAGTGTGCATAGGAGGCTTGAAAACACAGTATAATCTTACTGACCCCAAACTTTTGAATGGTATAAACTCTGACCAAGGTGGTGTAAAGACATAGGCGTAGCTTAACATTTGATATAAGGAGGGCCAGACTCACTTTATAATTTAATTACCATTCTTTCTAAAGAAATACAAAGTAAAATTGTGGAAATACATACATATTTCTTCAAATGTCACACATAAATTGAAGGAGGCACGATTGTGAATGATTCTTATCATATATCATACACAATAAATATTCTTGTGGCAAATTCTATTTGATTCTAAATGAAAGAAACCTGTTGGATTCAATGATGTTATTGTTTTAATGAAAACTGATACTAATTAAAAAACATTTCATTAGCTAAAATAAAATAACATAACCAGGTGGTTGATAACCTATGAATGTTAGATAAAAAAAAATATATATATATATATTTCATTTTCCTTTAATTTTTTATTTTCCCAGCAAAGCTCCAGAAATGTTATATTATGGGTGACACCGTGACAGTATGAACTTTTGCACTTTTTAACATTCAGATTTAGCACCACATCAAGTTAGTGTTCTGCACTGCTGATTCTGCAAGTTTTAGCTTCTAATATAATGATATAAGCTTCTAATATGATGATAATAATTCTACTACAGCTTCTAATATAATGAATGTAGGTGTTTTATAAGTTGTTAATTTGCATGTATGTGTCAACATACAAATTATATCCTATTTTTTTATTCATTCGCTATATATTTGAAACTTGCAACATTTTCTGTCATAATCACTCACAATCTCAGATTATGTTACCAAATGCTTTAATGATACAGGATTTCATTTTTTGAAAGAACTAACACATTGTCAAAAAATAAGGATTAGGACCATACGTTGTATTTAAAAATAAAATAAAAAATAATAATACAACTGCATATTTAATTAAGAAATTACTGTCACTGCAATTGTTTTTATCATGAACAGTGGTCAAATATCGAAGCATTCTAAATTCTTCTAATGAATTAAAATTTGTTAAGATTTAATAAGATTGATTAAATGCATAACCCACACTACAGGGAGACAAAATCCATAGAAAATGAGAAAGCTATGTTGGTAATCTTCTGCCAGGACATTCATTCATTTTACGGACATTTCCTTCACCCCTAAACACAACACAAATTCACAATGAAATACCTAATTCAAAATACAGATAAACACCTGTGAAAAAGCAACATTTTTTAAAAATCGATGAATATTCATTTTTGACGAGCCATTTATCATAGGCTACAGTATATTTAATTTGCTAGAAACAAAATTCAGATTTGTCATATGACAACTTCATAAGCAAACAAGATTATTGGAGGGATTAGTTTGTTTAATTGGATTGGATGAAAGAAATAACTAAATTAATATTTATATCTATTTTGGGATTGAGAATATGATTAATTAAAAAAAAAACTTTAGTAACATATTTGAGTCCCCCTCCCTCGCAAGGTTCACCCATGGGTAAAGAGACACATGCAAATTCACATCTAAATATTAGAGTAAGAGCAAAAGGGAATGTATACATAGGTTTGCTTTGGTCTAAATGGGCACAAAACTCAGTTCCTAGAGGGCCAAAGCCCTGCTGATGTAATGGACGAAGTAAGAGCTGTGCATGTAAACCCTTACTACCCTGGCCTTTAAAAGGTGTGCTAGAGTATAGCTTCAAACCTAATTAATCGTACCTGATCCTCTTTCTTTTCTCCAAGTCTTTCAGGCTTATGTGAAAACTACAGGTGTGTTGGAGGTTGAAATTATTTTGCACCCCTGGTCTAGAGGGCATCTCAAATCTGGCTCTTGAGCTCCACTCTCCTGCAGAATTTACCTGCAACCCTAATCATAAACAAGCTAATTAAGGTATTCAGGAAAGTTAAAGGCAGCTGAGATTGATCAAGTTTTGAGCAAAACTAGACCTCGAGGGCCAGAGCTGAAAAAACCCTATTCTCTAGTCAGCCTCAGCAGCACTGCCCGCAAGGCAACCGAAACCCAGGGGATTTGGGTCTCCAAAGCTGAAATGTCTGAAAATCACCCTGGTAATAGGATGGCCTTCAGCAACGTTTTTTGTCACACTGCCTGAATTGGCACAACAGTATGGTTCCCTTTGCCATCAATCTATCACAGTAATTGAAAGTAGTGGTCAATTACATGCACCTGACAGTGTATGGAAGGGAGGTTCGAATGGAATAGCTCATTACAGTTCAAATCCTAGAACGGAAATCATTTGAATGTTTGCTTCAGAAGTCTAAGGAAACAAAAGAAACAGACTTGTTTTATAGTAAAAGAAAATTATGGAACCTGGTAAATATACTAAACATCAAATGATGCATATTCATAAATAGGTGCATACCATTAACTTTCACCTTCATTCCTTGCAAACTTCAAAAGGTTCTTCTCTGCTGCTTTGTAAATACAGACATTGACACACATGCCCATTTATTCAGACTAAAAAGATAAATCCCGCCCTGCGGTGTTTTCTGTTTGCCTGTATTTGTTCGGGGTATCCTAGCATGCACCTCTATTCTCAAATGTGCCAAATGAAAGGAGGGGGCTTTGCCTCTTTCTGACCAGAAGACAACATGCCCACACCTTTTTATAAGGCCCCACTTTAGAAAATGTGCCTTAGATCTTCAAAGCCCAAGGCATCATACACAGCTCAATACCTGATCCAGCACCTCTCTCCAGTGCAAGCCAGATATTATCATGACAAAACCATTCTGCAGCCTTTCGGAACCCTGATCTTCATTTGCATTTATATTGATGATGGCGACAGGCAGCTCTGCTAAAGCTCACCCCGCCATGAAGCATCATTCCTAGAGCTGACAGGGAAACTTGGATGGTAGGCGACAGAAATACCTATGTAAAAGGAAATGCCATTTGAAAAGAGCTTCCAGAGCATTGCTCGAGGGAATAGCGCAACCCAGGCTCATTGGATAAACGTGCCTGTGGTGGCATTTCTGCAAAAGGACATTATATTGCTTCTTGCACATTTTTCCGATACTCTCAAAGTGAAATGTCCTGTGAGTGGCGCTGAAAGCATGTTCAGTTTCTTCAAAAACATATGCACTTGATTCTGGCAACGTTTTAATAAGTTGGTTGTTGTATGTATCGGAAAAGTTCGGAACAGAAAAGCCCATGAGAGGCACTAAAAGGTTAATGCTACTGCATTGGAAAACAACGCATCATTTACAATAAACACTATACGGCAAAAACCGACAGTGAGCAAAAACAAAATGAAAACGTCTTTACTGAAACAACCATGCCACTTTAGCTTGCTTCTAAGCATTTTGAGCTCTTATCATGACTTGTTTCATTGGATTAGAAACTGAACTCTCAGTAACACAAGTGCAATGCTGTACCACAGGAGGTACAGAGCAAAGATCAGAAAAGCCATGAGTATACTAGTAAACAGTCAGTTATGGCTTGAGTGAACATAAACATGTGAATTGGATCCCTGTATCATGTCTTAAAGTGACAGTAGCCACATATTTCTACTGCTGTCTGCGTTTTTAAAGGAGTAGTTCACTTTTAAAAAAACTTTTGCTGATAATTTACTCACCCCCATGTCATCCAAGATGTCCACGTCTTTCTTTCTTCAGTCGAAAAGAAATTAAGGTTTTTGATGAAAACATTCCAGGATTTTCTCCATATAATAGACTGCATTGGGAGCCAAACGGTTCAAGGTCCAAATGACAGTTTCAGTGCAGCTTCAAAGGGCTTTAAACGACTCCAGACCATGAATAAGGGTCTTATCTAGGACCCTTCGAGTCATGACTCGAAAAAAGATTTGTTAATTTTGATGAACGAGTTGGAACAGGACAGTCACGAACGCTCATCACAGAACAGAACAGAGGCGAGCATTTGTGCTTAAAAAACTTAAACTTTGTTATTTATTTTTTAAATGAGCGATGGTTTCGCTAGATAAGACCCTTATTCATCGTCTGGTGTTGTTTAAAGCCCTTTGAAGCTGCACTGAAACTGTCATTTGGACCTTGAACCGTTTGGGTCCCAATGAAGTCCATTATATGGAGAAAATCCTGAAATGTTTTCATCAAAAACCTTAATTTCTTTTCGACTGAAGAAAGAAAGGCGTGGACATCTTGGATGACATGGGGGTGAGTAAATTATCAGCAAAAGTTTTTTTAAAAGTGAACTACTCCTTTAATGTTAACCCTCTGAGCCCGACGGCATCGTCGACGACGCCACACATCAGCTCCGAGAAATTATGATATAACTCGACAACAGATTTATCGATTTTCTTACCGTTTTTTCCAGCAGAAAGCTAACGAGCTAGCCATCACGGGGGTGTCTTTCTAGCCTTTACAGAAGGTTTTCTATCCAGCCTGGAACTTGTGCATCCTTTCGGAGTTTTTCAGCCATAAATCCAAACGTTTATATCCAACTTTGATACACTTGAAGTCCATAATTTATAAATATTCCGTCATATTTGCCGCTAGCTCGATGCTAGCTGCCATTTTGGATATCCACGTGATGGTTTTTGACCAATTACAGGCTGATCCGTCGTAAACATTGGGTGCGTCACTGGGTCATTGCGCTCTCTCCAAGGGAGGGAGGGAGAGAGAGTAGCACGGAGACGCAGGTTTCACAGAGAATCACAGAGAAATGGATCTAAATCGAGCGCAGAATGATGGATTTTCAGGAGAACAGAGCTTTTTGACAGATGAGGAACTAGATTACCA
This sequence comes from Chrosomus eos, assembly GCA_036326025.1. Taxonomy (NCBI): domain Eukaryota; kingdom Metazoa; phylum Chordata; class Actinopteri; order Cypriniformes; family Leuciscidae; genus Chrosomus; species Chrosomus eos. Next base: position 33,308,872 of record CM070818.1, read on the forward strand.
GGATAGACCCAGCTGAAGTGCCATTTATTTATTTACTGTAAAAAAGTATTATAGAAGTATAAATGTAGTATAAAAGTATAAAAAGAATAGAATAAATAAAATAATAAATAAAATAAATAAAATATAAATGCAAAGCCTGTGATGTGGCCCTCTTTGTGATTGCTGATAGGAACTGTTTTGAGGCTTGGCACCAGTGAATTTCATGAAAACGCCTGGACTTCTTTTGGAAAAATGTCAATAGTTTTGGTTCTGTACAAGTTATAATGTTTATTCCTGTGCTCCAGGAATCCAAAGACATGAACAAACTGTTTTCCAGAGGAAATTTGCTTAGCTTTTATTTATTTGTGTGTGATTTCAATAAATATTTGAGTGATTCAATTTCCGATTTCTTTTTTCATCTGTCTTTATGGTCCCATAACTTATTTTACATTCAGGTGACATCAATGTAACACAAATATGCTGAAAGTTCAATTTGTCCTGAAAAAAAGAGGTGTGTCAATTGTCTGTACACAAAAGGGTTGATGTTTTACAAGCTTTTTTAGTGAATAACACCAGACGGAAAAATTATTGTAAAAATACCCTTAGGTCTCTGAGGGTTAATAAAAAAGGATTCAAACAAAGAGAAAACATATCACTTACTGCTCTTGACTGAATAACTTTTAATAAGGATTGATCTATGTTTAATTTATTCAACATCTCTACCTGAAAACTACTGTTCCCTGTCTTTAATAAAATGTTTTTAATTTAATTTAGTTAGGCTAGTGGTTTTAGCTGTGGTGTCAAAATTGGAATAAAAAATGTGATTTTTTTTTCCAGAAATAACTGTTTTTCCAAAAACAGTTTAATGGCCAGTAAAAAAATATATTGTTTTGAGGTCATAACGGTCATGGAATAGTAGAATACAAACACAGTTAAATTCCTAGAGTTTATTGAGTGACATAAGAGACTTATGAGTAACTGGATTGGAGATCAATATGCTGAGACTGACAGGAAAGTGACAGTTATTATATGTAGCAGGCAGTGGTGATGAATAAGAGGAAATACAGAGCAAAGGACTTGAAGGTAGGCCTGGGCGAAAAATCGATTAAATGAATTAATTCGAATTTTTTGTTGCGGGCGATTTTAAAAATAAATAAATCGAGTTTTTGAATAATGGCGCATTTTTGGCCCCTCGGAGTTTCCGTAGCGTTAGTTTCACTCACGTAGCAGTATGGCAAGCGACGACAACAACATCATAGCACACACGAAACTGCAACAGCATACAGCAAGCGACATGGCTACCGGTGAGAGTGGGAAGTTTGTTCCTTAGCATAGGAGTGAACTCAAGCGTATTCTGCTCGAGCGGGTCGGGCCGATATTTCCCGTTCCTACCCTCGGGTCGGGCCTTTGAGAGACGTGCACTGACAACGCAATAGAGTGCGGCGCGGGACTAGATTTGATGGCCGGCGCGGGCGGTAATGCACTCACTCTGTGTGTGCGGTTTGCAGGAGAATAAAACGATTCGCGGGACTCCCGCAAACTAGAAATATCTATGATTAAAACATAAAAACTTATACATTTTTATTAATCTGTTGCAGAAAAGCAACAAGAACAACTAAAACAAAATACGATTTACAGGCCAGAGTTTCTATTTCTAATATGTTTGCAGCATTGAGCGATGTAGCCAATCTCAGACATACCAGTGTTGATTTCTTGAACGCAATGGCCAATTTAAGCATTTAAAACAGACTCCCCTTACCGCTCAAAACATACTTTTTGTTCAGTGCTGAATTCTGTATGCTGGCAAATCCTCGAATTATAACAATTTTCCTCAGATTTGAATATATTGGTAATGCTTTAGAAAATGGTGCTATACTCTCAAGGTGAATGTTTGTCTCTTTTTAGTCTAGACAAACACAGTTGGGGCTTTGATTCCAAGAGGGTGTTCATTTATTTATTATTCATTCCAGAAATGGGGGTTACATGTGTCTTGCTTTTGATTAAATAAAAGCAAAATTTGCTTAAGTTGTCTGCCGTTTGTAGTTATTGCTTTCCTTAATAAGTAGGGGGGAAAATCGTAAAAAAATCATAAATCGAATTAAAAAAAATAAAATCGGAGATTTTATTTTTAGGCCATATCGCCAAGCCCTACTTGAAGGTGAGATGATCACAGAAGATGGATGAAGACTGAAGAATTGACAGTTCGGGAAAGGATTGCACAGGTGGTTCTTTTCCACCCAGCGGTACGGTACGTTACAGTGCAGTACGGTACGCAAAAATTACGTCTCCGTTAGCAGAGCGATTTCAGTGACGCTTCCAAGAACACTGCTGTTTCATTTGCAGAATTACCGGACTCGCGTCCTTGGGAGTCATTCTACTGAGTCTTGGCAAGTCCAAACTTTGCATACTGGGTATTGAGAAATGCCTAATGTCGGCGCTTGTCTTCTTGTGACAAACAGCCACATGCCGAGAAGCAAGAACAAGATCTGCTGTATGTCATACATTGTGTTTTACTATGTCATGAAAATTACGTCAATAATTCCTTTCCAGCATAGGCTACACCACGCCTAACAAGTAAGGGTACTCTTGGCGGTGGAACTGCAAGCCGGATCAGGGTTTACCTTCCCGAATCGTACTGTACTGTACCGCTCAGTGGAAACAAGCAATAAGTTTCCTTTCAGAGAAAACAGGACAGTTCAAGACAGGATCACACAGGGGTAAATTTCCATAGGTGAGCAGTCAGGTAAGTGTTTAGTGTTGGATAATGAGACCAGTCAAATAGTAAACTGACTGGCCAGCTTAAATAAAAAGGTGCCGATGAGGGTAATCACAGACAGTTGTGGTGATTGTGGGGTGTGAGCAGATGTGAGCCAGGAGGGATTCTGGGAAATGTAGTGTGCTGAGGTGACTGGACTGTGAATGGAGATCATGCTGAGGTGACTGGACTGGTGACTGAGGATTGTGAAAATAACATGGCAGGAAAAAAAGTCTTTATTAATAGATTAACTGTCCCTGTAATCATAATCTGTGTGAAAAGAAATGAAATAAGTTGGTGTTTTACTGCCACTAGTAGTCATTTTAGCTGGAAACTGCAGTCAATTATATGATACAAACACTTTCGTCCAATGAGTTGCAAAAGTATGAAAAAGTAAAGGGATTTTCTAAATATGAAAGGCAACAATCTGAAAGGCAGCAGTACGGCACAGCTGATTGGTTCCTGCTGTATCAGTAGCCTATGAGCTCATTGCTTTACCTTCAAATACTTGGTCAGCATTTGCCTTAGCATTTGCCCCCACCTTCCCCAGCTCCACTTAGATCTGCTATGGGTAATTCATGTATGCTATTTTGTACAGCAGCGGCATGTCTTACTTGCTCACAGCAGCGTGTTGTGTATGTATTGGCAGTAGCAAGTCCTGTACTTGCTTTGCAGCAGCAATAACAGCAGCAAACATACTGCTCTCCCATCCCCAGACAAGTCTTGTAGTGGCATTCAATCTCCTGCCAATTTGTGCTAAAATGGAGTGATTTAAAGATATTGCACAGCATTAGCAAATATGAGACATCTTTAACCTGGTCTTATCTACTATTACTTGGTGTTATAGAGAAAGAAAAAAGGGAACAGAACATATATAATAATTTCCAATTTAGATTCTAGATTTGTTGTCAAAATGTGATTGATTTTTTTTTCTTTTAATTTCTCATTCTTTTTGATCTTTTTTTTGTTGTTGTCAGACACAAACTTTTTTAAATTCTCAATCACTTAAGTTGCAAGATCCTTTTAGGGTCACACAAAGGATGTTCTATCCCATTGAAATGACACACACATTGATGAGCCAAAGTTTGTCTGTTTATACACAAAACAATTTAGTCAAATTATTTCCCTTGCTACCACTGAAGCCTACTCATTCACAGACTCCCATTGCAAAGCTGCCCAAGAGCCCAGATGACTCAAACCCAGTGAAGTCCAGGGTCTGCTCAGCCTGGTTTTCCACCTTCTGTTTCAACTAATTTCAGCCGCTTACAGTCATCCGGTGGGATAAAACAACTATAGCTGCAGTAAACAAGCATGTTCCTCCATCTGAGTTGAAGCCCTTCACATCTGTTTAGAATCTATCTATTTTACTCTTTAAAACAAATCCCAAAGACCAAAACTGGTCTTCTCTGGTTTACAGGAACTGTAGGGAATTTTACAAATATGTTGCTTCTCTGCTTCCAGTTCAAAGATAAATATAAAAAGATATAAAAAAAATAGTTATAACTATTGACTGCAATGTAAAGACCTACATTATTCACTGGACCCACAAGTCCTTAAAGGTGCCCTAGAATGGTATTTTTTATTATTTTATAATGTTTCCTGGGTTGCCCTTATTGTCAGGGTTGCTGCAGGTGCTGAAGACGAGGACACGGAATGGCGATATAGGTATTTATTTACAAACTTAATTTCCAAAAACAGACATGAACAAAGGAAAGGGAACTCCAGGACTTCAAAACATACAACCATACGTGGACGACGACCAACAAACACTGAGGGAAAACACAGGGCTTAAATGAACAGGGACTAATGGGATGATTAACAGAAAACAGGTGCAGGGAATTTCTAATCAGACATGGCGGGAAAACTAACAGGACTGAACCAAAAGTCACAAAAGACGGGGGAAACAAGATCTCAAAACAGAACTAAACACATTGAAAATATGACAATCGTGACAGTACCCCCCCCTCTCCGAAGGCGCGACCTCGCGCCGTACAACATCCAAAGGGGTGGGAGGGTGGGCGCCCTGGAGGCTGACGAGGGCATGGTGATGCAGGGACGGGAAGCCTCCAGGGCGGAGCTGGTAGCCTGGGGAACCGGGGTGGAACCAGCTGTGGATGTGGCCATGGCGGAGCTGGACGTGGGCGTGGCCAGGGCTGAGCAGACGGACCCTCGGGCGTCCAGGGCGGAGCTGTCGGACCCTCGGGTGTCCAGGGCGGAGCTGTGGGACCCTCGGGCGTCCAAGGCGGTGCAGGCTCTTCAGGTGGCCACGGCGGTGAAGACTCTTCAGGTGGCCATGGCGGTGCAGACCCCTCAGGTGGCCATGGCGGTGCAGACCCTTCAGGTGGCCATGGCGGTGCAGACCCTTCAGGTGGCCATGGCGGTGCAGACCCTTCAGGTGGCCATGGCGGTGCAGACCCTTCAGGTGGCCATGGCGGTGCAGACCCTTCAGGTGGCCACGGCGGTGAAGACTCTTCAGGTGGCCATGGCGGTGCAGACCCCTCAGGTGGCCATGGCGGTGCAGACCCTTCAGGTGGCCATGGCGGTGCAGACCCTTCAGGTGGCCATGGCGGTGCAGACCCTTCAGGTGGCCATGGCGGTGCAGACCCTTCAGGTGGCCATGGTGGAGCAGGCTGTGGGCGTGGCCATGGTGGAGCTGTGGGACCCTCGGGCGTCCAGGGCGGAGCTGTGGGACCCTCGGGCGTCCGGGGCGGAGCTGTGGGACCCTCGGGCGTCCGGGGCGGAGCTGTGGGACCCTCGGGCGTCCAGGGCGGTGCTGTGGGACCCTCGGGCGTCCAGGGCGGTGCTGTGGGACCCTCGGGTGGCCATGGCGGTGCAGGCTCTTCAGGTGGCCACGGCGGTGAGGACCCTTCGGGTGGCCGTGGTGGTGAAGACCCTTCAGGTGGCCATGGCGGTGAGGACCCTTCGGGTGGCCATGGCGGTGAGGACCCTTCAGGTGGCCACGGCGGTGAGGACCCTTCAGGTGGCCACGGCGAAGACCCTTCAGGTGGCCACGGCGGTGAAGACCCTTCGGGCGGCCATGGTGGTGTCATTTTTTCAGGCCTCCATGGGTCCTTGGCCGGCCACGGCGAAGGCGTATAGCCCCCCCCCAAAATTTTCTTTGGGAGAAGGACAGGTTCAGGAACGGAAACAGACTTGACATCAACGGGCGCTGGGTCAACGGGGTCTGGGTCAACGGGCTCTGGGTCTGGGTCAACGGGCTCTGGGTCTGGGTCAACGGGCTCTGGCGCTGGCGCTGGGTCAACGGGCTCTGGCTCTGGCGCTGGGTCAACGGGCTCTGGCTCTGGCGCTGGGTCAACGGGCTCTGGGTCAACGGGCTCTGGCGCTGGGTCAACGGGCTCTGGCTCTGGCGCTGGGTCAACGGGCTCTGGCTCTGGCGCTGGGTCAACGGGCTCTGGCTCTGGCGCTGGGTCAACGGGCTCTGGCTCTGGCGCTGGGTCAACGGGCTCTGGCTCTGGCGCTGGGTCAACGGGCTCTGGCTCTGGCGCTGGGTCAACGGGCTCTGGCTCTGGCGCTGGGTCAACGGGCTCTGGCTCTGGCGCATCATGGGACTTGGAACTGGACGGGGCCAGCACATCAGGGGACTCGGAACTGGACGGGGCCAGCACATCAGGGGACTCGGAACTGGACGGGGCCAGCACATCAGGGGACTCGGAACTGGACGGGGCCAGCACATCAGGGGACTCGGAACTGGACGGGGCCAGCACATCAGGGGACTCGGAACTGGACGGGGCCAGCACATCAGGGAGCTTGGGGCTGGATTCATGCTCTGGCGGGCAGGCGACGGTCTCTGGCTGGACGGCCTCTGGCTGGACGGCCTCTGGCTGGACGGTCTCTGGCTGGACGGTCTCTGGCTGGACGGTCTCTGGCTGGACGGTCTCTGGCTCGATGTGGCTGACGTGGACCCCAGCCTCGGCAGCCATCTTTTTGGCTAATCGCACTGACATCAGCGGGGGATCAGTCATACTGGATATCAGCCGAGGAAGTCCAGGGACCGATCTGGTGGCAGGGCTGATGCGGTGTGCAGGCTCTGGCGGGCATGCGATGGGCTCAGGCTCTCGCGGGCAGACGATGGGCTCTGGCGTTAGCGTGCAGGTGATGGGCTCAGGCGTTGGCGTGCAGGTGATGGGCTCAGGCTCTGGCGGGCATGCGACGGGCTCAGGCTCTACTTGGTGTGGAACGGGTTGGAGTGGGAGATCCTCCACGACGTAGTTGGATCCACACGCCCACAGCGTGTGATCCACGAACTCCAGGAAGGATAGATGGAGGTCCTTCACAAGAATTATCTGGGATAACGGGTCCCTCAGACCACCCCAGAAACTCCTTGTGAGTTTCTCCTCTTCCAACGACACATCATCGTAAAAGGCTAGGTAACGCCCCGCATACTCCTCAAGAGAGAGCTCCTTCTGGAAGAGGATTGGTATTTCCATGGGGCTCATCTCTTTCTTTCCTCTTCTCACCTTGCTCATTTTCAGTTTACGGTTGGTCGTTCTGTCAGGGTTGCTGCAGGTGCTGAAGACGAGGACACGGAATGGCGATATAGGTATTTATTTACAAACTTAATTTCCAAAAACAGACATGAACAAAGGAAAGGGAACTCCAGGACTTCAAAACATACAACCATACGTGGACGACGACCAACAAACACTGAGGGAAAACACAGGGCTTAAATGAACAGGGACTAATGGGATGATTAACAGAAAACAGGTGCAGGGAATTTCTAATCAGACATGGCGGGAAAACTAACAGGACTGAACCAAAAGTCACAAAAGACGGGGGAAACAAGATCTCAAAACAGAACTAAACACATTGAAAATATGACAATCGTGACACTTATAATGTTAGTATGTTTTTTAGATCAAAAAAATAATTTAGAAATAAAAGGCATTTTTCCTAGCCTGATTTTAGTCTCTGATTTGAACACTCTGTTTGAAGGGGCGTGTCTGCTGTGAGAACCGGCCACTGCTGTGATTGGCTGACATGCTTGCATATGAAATATGACATGTGAAACTCTCTCGAATACTTTTACTACAGCTGTTATATACGTTTTAACTATTACAGCTATCGAGATTAACGAATCGTGAGATGTTTTTAAAGTATTCAAATCTATTTCCATCACATAAAATGTTGTGCAAGCAGATGACAGTTTGTTGATCGCGAGACAACGCAGTTTCTCTCTCTCATGCTTTCACCAATGCAAACGATGTACATACAGTAAGAGCTTCGTTGTGCAGTGTAACAGCGACAGATTTCATAACGAGTTTGGCAAGAGAGATAAACTCGCGTTGTGTGGTTTGTTCTTTGACCGCTTTCTGTATAGTTTTTTCACTGAGAATTAGCCTATTTAACGTTAGTTATGTAGCAGCTATGCTCGTTACTTGGAGTTTGCTTTTGTTACTGTACTAGGATCTTGCGCTGGATCTAACACAGGATCTAAAATCACTACTTACCGGTTGCGGGAATATAGTTGGAATTACCCCCTTCTTCAGTTTGAGACGCTGAGAGAAGCTTGATATTGTCCGTGGTTCGAAAATAAGTCCGTGGTGAAATGGGCAGAGCAAACTAACAACAACGAATTAAACTGTTGCGGTATCCGAGTATATATAAAGATCATCCACGCCTGTTGACATTTCTTTTCTGTGGGAAGGGTATGAAAAGTCCTCACATTCCCTGCACAGCCTGGAACATAGCATTTATTTCCATGATCTGCCATTTTCTCTCTGATCCTCGCTTGTTCCGATGGTTGGCTGTGAGTGCTTGTCATTGAGGGCTGGCCTATGCAAATCTTCGGAGGCGTGATCCCCGACTGTTGCGTCACAGTCGGTATTATGTGGAGATTCGCCTGTTTTTCAGGGGCGTTTTTTAAAAACGAGATTTAAACAAGAAAGAGAAAACAATGGTGTTTGAAACTCACTGTATGTCATGTCCATGTACTGAACTCTTGTTATTTAACTATGCCAACATAAATTCAATTTCACATTCTAGGGCACCTTTAAATAAAAGTGAAACAAAATACACTACTTGTTATTATAAGCACTAGCTTCTAAAGCACTGACAGCTTTCTTGTACAGTGGTTTAAGAATAAATCGGAATGTGCCATTCGATAGTTGGTGGAAAATTTAATTCAAATTCAGAAACTGACAGAGTGTGCTTAAATTCAGAATGTTGCACCATCAGTGAACAACAAATGTCTATCTATGGTTATTTATTGTCGGTCAAAGGACAAAAATAATTTTAAATAACAACAATTTTCAGAATTATAACAAGGCCATCAAACAGCTGGGGCAATTGACCCTTCGCGTGGAGCTTGATTGACAGGTGTTCTAACCAATCATACTTCGCCATCCGCCATTTTGTCCGAAAAAGCAGCCAGTAGAGTTAGGAGGATTTTAACTTGGTAAAATTAATATACTGACGCCTTTCCGCGGTTAAAACAACATTACTTCTTATGTTCGTTCATGTTTATTTGATGCTATAAATGAACTAGAAGGAAGAGATGATCGGATCACGAGCAGCTTTAACGGATGCTCTACAGCGATCTGTCACGGCACATTAAAGAGCCCCAAAACGGTATTTATTGTTTAAATTTCTTTCAAAAAATGACCACATTTGAGCTGAGACTTTGTTTAATATGTTTAATATCAAAAGTAACCGAAAAGTAACCTGGTCTGTCCTGTCTGTCCGCGTGTTGTCAGTCTCCTCTCTGCTCCGCGATGTATTTTTCACTGCGTGAGAACATGGTGAGAGCATGAGAGCAGCATAGCTTGTCGGAACATAGCGACAGTAACTAAGGAGGGCGGGTCTTTGCGAAGGGTCAATTCAAGAATCAGAATCAGAATCAGAATCAGAAAGAGCTTTATTGCCAAGTGTGCTTGCACACACAAGGAATTTTCTTTGGTACTGAAGCTTCCAGTGCACATATACAGATACAAATACAACAATAAACAGTAATACAAAATCTAAAAATAAAATTATAAAAAATATGAAAATACTATAAATATAAAATAAAAAATAAAATATAAATAAAATATAAGGCCACAGTTGGGTTTAGTCAGAATAAACATTTACGGATTATGAACATATTTACAGTATTTGAGTAGTATGAGTACATATAAATAAAATCACCTGAGTTTAGGAGATATTGCACTAAAGAGTGGAAGTATTGCACTTAGGGAGAGTATTGCACTTAAAGGCACGTGCCTTGGGAGATATGTTAACTGTTCAGAAGGGAAATGGCCTGTGGGAAGAAACTGTTCCTGTGCCGAGATGTTCTTGTGGCCAGTGATCTGAGTCTCCGTCTTGACGGTAACAGTTCAAACAGGTGGTGTCCAGGGTGAGTGGAGTCTGTGATTATGTTACCTGCTCTCTTCCTTACTCTGGAAAAGTAGAGGTCCTGGGGGGTTGGCAGGGGGGCACCAATGATCCTCTCTGCAGTCCGGACTGTCCGCTGTAGTCTCATGATGTCTGATTTGGTAGCTGAACCAAACCAGACAGTGATGGAAGTGCATAGAACAGACTCAATGACGGCTGAGTAGAACTGAATCAGCAGCTCCTGTGGCAGGTTGAACTTCCTCAGCTGGCGAAGGAAGTACAGTCTCTGCTGGGCCTTTTTCACAATGGAGTCAATGTGATTGTCCCACTTCAGGTCCTGAGAGATGATAGTGCCCAGGAACCTGAATGACTCCACTGCTTCCACAGTGCTGTTCATGATGGTGAGCGGGGGGAGTGCTGGGCTGTTCCTCCTGAAGTCCACGGTCATCTCCACTGTTTTGAGCGTGTTCAGCTCAAGGTTGTTATAACTGCACCAAACAGCCAGTTGTTCAACCTCCAGTCTGTAAGCAGACTCGTCACCGTTTTGGATGAGACCGATGACAGTGGTGTCGTCTGCAAATTTCAGGAGCTTGACAGTGGGGTCTTTAGAAGTGCAGTCGTTAGTGTACAGGGAGAAGAGCAGTGGGGAGAGAACGCACCCTTGGGGGGCGCCAGTGCTGGTGGTGAGAGTCCTGGATGTGTGTTTCCCCAGTCTCACGAGCTGCTGCCGGTCCGTCAGGAAGCTGGAGATCCACTGACAGATAGAGGATGGAATGGAGAGCTGGGTCAGTTTGGCTGTGAGAAGATCAGGCATGATGGTATTGAAGGCCGAACTGAAGTCCACAAAGAGGATCCTTGCATAAGTCCCAGGTCTGTCGAGATGTTGCAGGATATAATGCAGTCCCACGTTGACTGCATCATCCACAGACCTGTTTGCTCTGTAGGCAAACTGAAAGGGATCCAGCAGGGGTCCAGTGATGTCTTTCAGGTGGGCCAACACCAGTCTTTCAAACGACTTCATGACCACAGACGTGAGAGCGACAGGTCTGTAGTCATTAAGTCCAGTGATTTTGGGTTTTTTGGGGACCGGAATGATAGTGGAGCGTTTGAAGCAGCAGGGAACTTCACACTGCTCCACTGATCTGTTGAAGATCTGCGTGAAGACCGGGGCCAGTTGGTCAGCGCAGGCTTTTAGACAAGCAGATGAGATGCCGTCTGGGCCTGAGGCTTTCCTAGTCTTCTGTTTTTTGAAGACTCGGCTCACGTCCTCCACACAGACCTTAAGCTCAGGTTGGATGGTAGGAGGGGGGAGAGGAGGGGGTTTTGGAGGTGATGGTGGATGTGTGAAGTGCAGGTCAGAGCCGGTGAGTGGTGTGAATGAGGGCTTTTCAAACCTGCAGTAGAATGAGTTTAAATCATCAGCCAGGTGTGGATTGTCCGCAGATCGGGGGGATGGTGACTTGTAGTTGGTGATGTTCTTCAGGCCATTCCAGACTGATGATGGGTCGTTGGATGAAAACTGGTTTTTCAGCTTTTCAGAGTAGGCTCTTTTAGCAACTCTGATCTCCTTTGTCAGTCTGTTCCTGGCCTGGTTATACAAGATCGTATCCCCACTTCTGTAAGCATCCTCTTTGGCATGACGAAGGTGTTTGAGTTTCCCAGTAAACCATGGTTTATCATTGGTGAATGATAAGAATGTCCTGGTAGGAATGCATGTATCCTCACAGAAGCTTATATATGATGTTACAGTATCTGTGAGCTCATCCAGATCGGTGGTAGCAGCTTCAAAAACAGTCCAATCAGTGCAATCAAAACAGGCTTGTAGATCCTGCTCTGCTTCATTAGTCCATCTTTTTACAGTCCTTATTACAGGTTTAGCTGATTTCAGTTTCTGCCTGTAGGTCGGTATAAGATGAACCAAACAGTGATCAGATAGCCCCAAAGCTGCTCGTGGAACGGAGTGATACGCATTCTTTATTGTGGTGTAACAGTGGTCAAGTATATTACTGTCTCTGGTGGGACATGTAACGTGCTGTCTGTATTTTGGTAGTTCACGGGAAAGATTTGCTTTGTTAAAATCCCCAAGAATGATTAAAAGAGAGTCTGGGTACCTTTGTTCTGTTTCAGCGATTTGTTCAGCCAGCTGTTGTAGTGCCGCGCTCGCGCACGCGTCTGGAGGAATGTACACATTCACGAGAATGAAAGAGGAAAACTCCCGTGGCGAGTAGAAAGGTTTACAGTTTATGAAGATCGCCTCTAAATTAGGAGAGCACATCTTCTTCAGTGTTGTTACATCTGAACACCAACTCTCGTTAGTGTAGAAACACAATCCACCACCTCTCGTTTTCCCCGTTAGCTCCGTGATGCGATCCACTCGGAACAGTTGGAAGCCCGGCAGATGTATTGCGTTGTCCGGTATGGCTTCACTCAGGGGCGTCGGACTGGGGGGAAAAAGGGTACCGAGTACCCAGGGCCCGAGGCAGGGGGGGGCCCTTAGAAGTCAGTTTTCTATACAGACATATACATGCACTAACATTTGTATAGCATTAATGTACAAACAAAAAAGGTCCTGTGCAAAACTAAACTTATAGTTAGGCACTGGTTTGGTATAAAAAAAAGTTATTTTCATGCTGTACAGGGCCCCACCACCCCTCTCGAATCAATGTAAATGGTACGACCCGCAGGTTAGGCGCTTCTGCTGCGTACCTGCGGTGAATCAGTTGATGAGACAGGAGCTGGAGTGAGCCGTGTGATAGGAACTAGGAAGACAGGGGAAGATTCATGTCTTTCCTTAAGAAAGGAAAATCAGGGGCTCAAAAACGAAAAGAAAAGAAGATTAAAGAGAGAAAGGCAAATGAGGGCAAGCAGTTGCTCACTCAGTTTTTTTAAAAGAAAGGTGAGCTCCAAATGCATCATCGAGCATTGACATTGTCTCCAGCTTGTCTCCTCTTCTGCTGCAGTTCTCCCCAGAGTCAGAAGTTTACATGTAGCCTATATTTCCCTTTATTGTCAAAATCTAACACCCGCGAAAACACAGATCGTTAGCGCCTATTTTACCGCATTGTTATGCAAATTAGCTCGCGCACGCGCTTACATTATAAGTACGATTGTTCTCAGTTTAATGAACATCTTAATGATTGAAAATGACTTATTTTAAAACGTAATTCAAAGACTGAATGTCTAGTTTGGCGGTTAGTGTACCCTGTGATTCTAGTCTACATTTATTTTAAACAGACAAATAATCGTCAATTAACTTGTACTTAGCCTACACTTTAAAAAGGTATTGTGACAATAAAGGATATTTTAGCAACCATTTGAAGCCATATATTTCAGTTTCAGACCTGCTAGACCTTTTGTCATCTCAGTAAGCAGTGGCGGCGCCAGAGATTTTCTGTTGCAGGTGCTATGGGGATGCTCAACACTTAATAGACGGTGCTTTGAATTTTGCGCCGATAGTTCGGTTTTGTTGACGGTTGGGGGGTTGCATTACATGCGCTTCATGCGCACACACGCACATTTACGCACACACACACACACACACACGCAAGGTCTCTCGCTCTCTCTGTCTTGCGCGCGCAACATGCGCTTCATGCGCACACACACACATTTATACACACACACACGCAAGGTCTCTCGCTCTCTCTGTCTTGCGCGCGCTACATGCGCTTCATGCGCACACACGCACATTTACACACACACACACACGCGCGCAAGGTCTCTCGCTCTTTGTGTCTTGCGCGCGCTACACGTTTGGAGCTTAGATTCCGCGAGATTTGAACTAATTTGCGGCCATCAGGGAGCCGCTATCTATATACGTGAGACTTGGGATGTCTGCAAACGTTCACCGGGCGCCGCGTCCATTGGCCAAAGAAGATCGCCTGTTTGGGCCTCATGTTTTTTAGACTAAATATATCTTTTTTAATTATTCTTTAATACCCTTTTTAGCAACATGAAAAGACTATTCAAACATGAGATGACATTAAAATATAAATATAAAAAAAAATCACAGACATTTCTTGGGGGTGCTGGGCGGGTGCTATGGCTATTATAGGGGGAGCTACAGCACCACCTAGCTCCCCCCTGGCGCCGCCACTGTCAGTAAGTAGTACTTTTGACAATAAAACAAAAATATATTAATCAGAGTGTGGCTTATTTTGTTTACATTTTAAGTGTTTTTATGATAAAAGTGCAATACCCCACCCATTGGTATCACTATGGTATTTGGTATGGGGGCCCAGCAATATGGTTTGTACCCAGGGCCCAAAATTTGGTGCTACGCCCCTGGCTTCACTCAGCCAGGTTTCAGTGAAGCACAGAGCAGCCGAGTTAGAAAAATCCTTGTTAATCCGGGTGAGGAGGAGAAGTTCGTCCATTTTGTTGGGAAGAGATCGGAGATTCGCAAGATGAATACTGGGGAGTGCAGTGCGGAGGCCGCGCTCGCGAAGTTTCACCAGCGCGCCCGCTCGCTTTCCTCGTTTGCGTTTGAGCGCGCGTTTGAACAACAGCGCTGCCCCTCCGACGAGAATGTCCAGCAAAACGTCTGAATTATCAAAAACTGTAGAAAAGTTATCTGGTGTGTGTTTCCTAATGTCCAGTAGTTCGTCTTTGGTGAAACTGATAGGAAAATAATGACTAAAAACAGGACAAACAAACAAAAACAACACAATAACTAGAGAGCTCCGCACCGAGGCAGCCATCCGCGGCGCCATCTTGCCAACCAAAAGAGTTGGTTTAAGCCTTGAAACACTCTTGTTTACTGTTATGCTATGAGATCTCAGAATATGCTCTCTCTCTGTAAAGCTCATCTCCCACTGCATGACATTTCCACTCTTAATGTAACATCACCCACACTGTAAAATATTTCCAGGATATCACAATATATAAGTGTACTATATTTCACAGTAAATTACATTATTACTACTTCACAGGCTTTAACTGTATTTAGACTTTTACTGTGAAAATAATGCAGGCTGGGCTATTACAATAAACTACTGTGATTTCCGTCTTTTTCGCGCTGCAATGCGTCATCTGAGCGCTTTGATCTCCTCCGTGGTCTCATTCCATGGATTCAGCGGTAAGTGTTTAAATGTCAAACTTTGTCAATTTGATGACTTTTTTATAGTGCATTTTATTTAAAAGTATGAACCAAATCAGCGTTAGTTGTAGGTTTTGTAACTTAGCTGGAGCAGACTTGCATCTAGGTTTGAGCACGCAAATTTGAACGAACAGATGTTGGTTGAAGTGTTAATTGTACCATATTAGATTGTAACTGTGAGACGTCACATTAGCCACCATCGGAAATTTAACTTTAGCTTTGCTTAATGCTTTTCTTAGTTACTCTAACAGTGTTCTCTTTTTTTCCACAGGATTTTTCTATACGGTGACCACTGGGAAATAAAGTTATAAGCTGTGGCCTTAATGTGGATATTATGACAGTTATTATCAACTAGATAAATTATAGTGTTGTGGATTTGGGCAAAGGTGAAATAAATTCATAATAAAATCTTAAATTAGTAACGTTAGTTGGGCTTCTTCATAATTTTCTCCCCTGCTGTGCGTGTGAAACGGAGCAACCATTGTCTTTCTCGTCAACAGAAAAATGAAGTGCGTTACAAAACAACTAGATGCTTTTATTGTGGAAAAGATATAGGAAATTGAATTTAGCTGTGCTATTGTACAGTAAAAAACAGGTCAACATCTGTAGATATTAGGAGCCAATTTGTCTGAGAAGGGGTAATAATTCTAGGAGGAAGAGTACAAGCAGAAACAGCCACAGGGAGATGGACAGGCAACAGGCTCTTACTCCATCCTCAACAAACAGTATGTAAATTATGTAAATTGTTGTGTGCAAATGCTTTGCCTGAGTACAGTAAGTAATTGTGTATTGGCCAAGACCAACGATAAAGTGCTGTGAAATGTGAAAAAAATAAAATAAAATAAAAATAAAATAAAAAATACAGTTCTCTTACGAGAGTATCTCTCGTACTGCGTAATACAGTCCCTCCAGGATTTCGCGGGCCTTTTTTGTGATTGTTGCGGCCTAAAATGCCTGATGTTGCGGCCGCTTTTCTAAAAAGTTGCGATGAAAGTTGCGATGTTCTTCTGCATTTGGTTTTAGGTTAAAACAGCAAATGTAGATAGATTTTATACTTAAAGTGCTCATATTATGCTTTTTGGCTTTTTCCCTTTCCTTTATTGGGTTATATATCTTTTTTGTGCATGTTAGGTTTACAAAGTGAAAAAGCCCAAAGTCCACCCGAAGGGACTTATTATGTCCCACAGAAAACACTGTTCACCATCTGGTCTATTGTAGTCCAGAATTTACTTCAGAGACAAACGTGCTCACTTTGTAACACGTTAATGAGAACAAACCCACTAACTAACCTTTAGTAACCTTATAAAAAGGCAAAACAAACGATTTAAAGACAGCAAAATCTAACAAACTAAGCTTTTTTTAAAACAAGATCTGCACCTGCAAAAATGTAAATGTGCAGAACCTCACAAACATTAAGCAGCATTTATGTTGAAAGATGCCAATACTAATAAAATGCAAAATACAGTTTTCTTAGGAATAGCCACAAAAGTTAAATGGTGGAAAAATCTAAAGTTTAATACTATATTTTAATATAATATAATCGAATATCCACTAAAGCCGTTCTCGTTTCCTTATTTTTTTGTCAGACAATAGAACGAGTAGCTATTTTTTATGTGTAAAATTCTGAATTGAGAGAGTTCGGGAACTGGGTGAACTAATGCACTGTGATAGTGAGTAGGCTATTACAAGTGATAAACACAAGAAATGAAAGTAAAATAAAATGGTAAATTATTTAAATATAAAACAAAAGAGAAGCAGATAAGTGATAAGTCCGTCACCGTGGAAACAACACTACTCATTCACGTCTGTCAGCGGCCGTGCTGCTGCTCCTCTTCACTGAACAGGGACGCAGAGAGAGGTGACGGCAAACCTCGCGCTCGCAGGATATTGTGCTGTCCAAAGAGTCGCTAGATTAAAAAGTCGCTTCTATTTTTTATTATTTTTTTTTGTCACGAAAGGCGCTAAGTTGGCAACACTGGCCTTTTCTGTTATTTTTGTAGGTAGCCTAAATGTGAGACGTAGACGTTGGCAGCCCACAGCTGCTGCGTCTTCTGAACAAAACAAGTGAGTTTGCTGACGTATGACGCCGCTTTGCAGGAGACCGCGGCGCGATGATTGGTCAAAGTTGCAGAAAAGTTGCGGTGATTGGTCAAAATTGCAAGGCGCACTGAATTCACGTGGATTTGTTGAAGTTGCGTTAATAGTTGCGATCGCGACATCGCGAAATCCTGGAGGGACTGGTAATATCTTACGCTATGGGGAAAACTTTTTTCCACGAGATATTGAAGCCAAAAATTATCCTTAATTTTTTATTAATGTAAAACGCTTTGCGGCAGCAAGCAGACATAGGCGAGACAGCTCGCGCGCCTATTGGCTGCCCTGCGGCAACAGCAGCAGCCTATCGAGAGAGGCTCTGCGTGACGTCACGACGAATGGGGGCCTTTCGCGCCCATATCGTCACGTCCCGCCAGAAAGGGCGTGGTCTGCCCTAGAAATAGGCTCGATAGCTGCTCTTACGTTGATTTTCATCTCTTCAGCGAAGCCTCCCGCATCGCTGGATCCAGAGTGAGAAGCCGCGCCGTCGACCTGTAGCCTTTCAGCGGGACGTGCCATCGAGCCTGGAGTCGCTGGCCTCGCCGCCTTCAGCCGCCGTACCTGCTGCGCTTTCCGGCGTACATATCCTTTCCTCTGCTTAGAGTGTGTGTGTGATTGCATTATCTGCCTTTTTTCCCACCCCTCTAAAAGAGCGGCGTCTTTTTAAAGATGCCTTCCTGTGGTTCGAGCCCCACTCAGCAAAGAGGACCGCCATGTCATCTGCGTGTCTTGCCTGGGTGAGGATCACGCGGCCATCGCGCTCGCTGACGGCGGATGCCATCATTGTGAACGCTTGCCTATGGTGACTCTGCGGACTCGCCTAGCTTTGTTCTCCGAGCCCGCATCCCAGCCCGCCGTGATGCCGCGCCGCAAGAAGCGCCGCGCCCAGCGCGCGCCCGAGCTATCTCCAGCCCGCCAGAGCTCGCAGGTTCACCCGCCGGCTTCGCTCGAGTCGCTCCCGGACGGACAGCGGCCGCCGTATGCCGCCGCATACGCTGTCGAGTTGGACGACAACACTGAGGCACGTTCTCTTTTGGCTTCAGATAGCGAGGATCGGGCGAGCTCCGTGGACCTCCCCTCCGCTAACGTTTCCCGCCAACCCTCTGGGAAGAGAGCCGGCATTGAGGTTGAGCTGATGCGTCTGCTCACTCAGGCCGTGGAAAGCATCGGCCTCGATTGGGAGGCGCCCACGCTGCCGCTGCGCAACAGGCTGGACGGACGCTTTCTCGGAAAAGACAAAGCTTCGTCACAGTCGAGACCCGCGCCCTTCCTCCCTGGACAGTGAGAGACATTCGTGGCTAACGCTATCCGAGATGACGGAAGCTGAGCGCTCCGTGTTCCTCGACGCACCGCGCTCTCGCTCTGCTGGACGCCGCCCCTCTCAGCGCGGGCCCCGGCCGAGGATTGAGATAAAGCCCGAGGTCTCAAGGCCTTCCTAGTCTCTCTAGGATAGCGACGGTGTTCAGTTCCCGCTGCGGCCGGAATTTCACCAAAACTTCTCGCTCGTTCAGTTCCAAGCAATGTGACTGTTCCAGTGTATTTCGCAGTGAGCAAGCTGGTTCCACAGCCCGCTTTCCTGCGCACAAAGGCCGTCGTTTCGGCTACTCAGCAGCGCCGCCAGGCCCGAGATCAGACACCGCGCTCTCGCTCTGCTGGACGCCGCCCCTCTCAGCGCGGGCCCCGGCCGAGGATTGAGATAAAGCCCGAGGTCTCAAGGCCTTCCTAGTCTCTCTAGGATAGCGACGGTGTTCAGTTCCCGCTGCGGCCGGAATTTCACCAAAACTTCTCGCTCGTTCAGTTCCAAGCAATGTGACTGTTCCAGTGTATTTCACAGTGAGCAAGCTGGTTCCACAGCCCGCTTTCCTGCGCACAAAGGCCGTCGTTTCGGCTACTCAGCAGCGCCGCCAGGCCCGAGATTAGACACCGCGCTCTCGCTCTGCTGGACGCCGCCCCCCTCAGCGCGGGCCCCGGCCGAGGATTGAGGTAAAGCCCGAGGTCTCAAGGCCTTCCTAGTCTCTCTAGGAAAGTGACTGTGTTCAGATCCCGCTGCGGCCGGATTTCCACCAAAACTTCTCGCTCGTTCAGTTCCATGCTTTGTGACTGTCCCAGTGTATTTCGCAGTGAAGCAGCCGGTGTCTCAGCCCGCTTGCCTGCGCACAAAAGCCGTTTCTATGGCTACCCAGATAAATCCAATAAAGAGTGTATTTTCTGGTGTTCCGGCTACAGCCGATGGTGTTATGAGTGTTGTAAGAATGCCCACGCCCCAGTGCCCATTCCCACACTCAGACACAGCCCGCCACGGTGCAGGGCTAGCACACATAAAATCGACTCAGGTCGATTGTGCAGAATATGTAGTGAACGTGCCCATACAATGCCCACTTACACTACACACTGCGTGTCCCTTGGTTTCTGTAAAAACGAAGCCAACACACATTCAGTCGGCTCCGGCCGAAAGTGTTCTCAGTGCAGTAAATGTGCCCGCTGTCTCGCGCCCGCATCCTCTCACTGACACGCCGAATCCCACGAGATTCACCCCCGCTCGCTTCCTCTGCGCAACCCGTCATAGAGAAGCTTAGCGCGGCCAGGCTGCCCACTGTAATCAGCGCGCGCCTTGCACGCTGTAAACACAGCAGCGTTGATTCAGTCAGCGCGAGCTGACCGTGTTCTCAGTACAGTTAATGTGCCCGCAGTCTCGCGCCCACATTCTGGCACACACGCCGAATCCCACGGGATTCACCCCCGCTCGCTTCCTCTGCACAACCTGTCACAGAGAAGCTGAGCGCGGCCAGGCTGCCAGCTGTGATCAGCGCGCGCCTCGCACGCTGTAAACACAGCATTGATTCAGTCGGCGCGAGCTGACAGTATTCTCAGTGTAGTAAATGTGCCCACATTCTCTAACACACGCCGAATCCCACGGGATTCGCCCCGCTCGCTTTCTCTGCGCGTCCCGCCATAGAGAAGCTGAGCGCGGCCAGGCTGCCCGCTGTGATCAGCGCGCCCCCCCGCCTCGAACGCTGTAAACACGGTGTTGTGTTCCCACAACCTGATCTCATAGAATTCCGTGAAATGAACACGGACCCTTAACTCAAAATCCGTGGCAGTTTCACGGAATCGCCGAAAATTCCGTGATGTGCCCACGGAAGTGATGCCTATGTAAGTCAATGACAGGCAGCATCCGTGGTCCACACACGGGCTGTTACAACACACGCGCTCCCCCAATTGAGGTCGTTTTATAATTTGGAAAGGTATCGCTTTAAATATTCTGAGTTTACTTAAAGTACTTTAATTTAAATATTTAGTTTTAAAGTGATTTTAACTTGATATTGCATTGTTCTGTCGTCGTTTGATCGCTAGGATAACGTCTGGTCACCCTGAATTCCGTGACCGTACCACGGTGGTCGCCACAGATTGTTTCACCTTCACTGGTCGAGATTGCCTATTGCTGATTTTGACACTTTAGGCTATACAAGTTGTCTGTGTTTGCGATGAAATGTAGCCTCATTAAACTGTGAACATATTATCTCCCCGTAGTAGGCTAACCGTTTTCCTTATTGTCAAATTCTGTGATGGCACCACGGATTCTTCCGTGACGGGACCACGGAATTCTTCCGTGACCGTACCACGGAATATTCAGTGGTCGCCACAGATTGTTTTCACCTTCACTGGTGCCTATGCTGATTTTGACACTTTAAGTAGGCTATGAAAGTTGTCTGTGTTTGTGATGAAATGTAGCCTCATTAAACTGTGAACATATTATCTCCCCTGATCAGTTTGTGTAGTAACAGTTTTCCTTATTGTCAAATTCTGTGATGACACCACGGATTCTTCCGTGACGGGACCACGGAATTCTTTCGTGATCGTACCACGGAATATTCAGTGGTCGCCACAGATTGTTTTCACCTTCACTGGTGCCTATTGCTGATTTTGACACTTTAGGCTATGAAAGTTGTCTGTGTTTGTGATGCATGTAGCCTAATTAAACTGTGAACCTCTTATCTCCCCTGACCAGTTTATAGCTTTTTGCTTATTGACAAATTCTGTGATGACACCACGGATTCTTCCGTGACGGGACCACGGAATTCTTCCGTGACCGTACCACGGAATATTCAGTGGTCGCCACAGATTGTTTTCACCTTCACTGGTGCCTATGCTGATTGACACTTGGGCTATGAAAGTTGTCTGTGTTTGTGATGAAATGTAGCCTCATTAAACTGTGAACATATTATCTCCCCTGATCAGTTTGTGTAGTAGGCTAACAGTTTTCCTTATTGTCAAATTCTGTGATGGCACCACGGATTCTTCCGTGACGGGACCACGGAATTCTTCCGTGACCGTACCACGGAATATTCAGTGGTCGCCACAGATTGTTTTCACCTTCACTGGTGCCTATTGCTGATTTTGACACTTTAGGCTATGAAAGTTGTCTGTGTTTGTGATGAAATGTAGCCTCATTAAACTGTGATATTATCTCCCCTGATCAGTTTATGTAGTAGACGTTTTTCCTTATTGTCAAATTCTGTGATGACACCACGGATTCTTCCGTGACCGTACCACGGAATATTCTGTGGTCGCCACAGATTGGTTTCACCTTCACTGGTGCCTATTGCTGATTTTGACACTTTAAGTAGGCTATGAAAGTTGTCTGTGTTTGTGATGCATAGCCTAATTATGAACCTCTTATCTCCCCTGACCAGTTTCTATAGCCTTTTGCTTATTGACAAATTCTGTGATGGCACCACGGATTCTTCCGTGACGGGGCACACGGATAACCGGATAACTAGAGGCAGGCTTGATCAATCAAACTCCCCATCCATCATCTTAGTGTAAATAATATTTGGACTAATTTACAATTTTTTTTTTTATGTTTACTCAATTGACAGATAGGCATATACAGACAACGAAAAAAAAAATTATAAAGACTAATAATAAATTAATGTAAAATCGGACGAGTCTGTTGCCATGACGGTGACCCCACTTTCGCGGTTTTTTCCGTCATTGCGAGGACCCCCTCTACAAATCCGGTATGTATCTCAGACCTGCTACTTATTTACTATCTATAAATGTTGAATTATACGTTTTAATGCGTTTTAGATGGCTTGTATTGTTGCTAAATAGTTGACATGATATCGTGTCTGTAGTTGTTTTTCTCTAAAAAAAAGTATGCATCTTTACATTACAAATATTTAAAAGACGTTTTCTCAAATTTTTTTTTTTTTTTTTGTCATTCTCCAGTAACGTTAACGTTACCAACATCTCATCCTATGTAGCACCATCATGTACACCAAAAAAATATAGAGGAAATCGATTTCTTTCTCCAGTATTATTTCCTAAGTAATGAAAGCATATAATAAAAATACAAATAATTTTGCACCTGGCTTTATCATATGCATATGTTCAGATTTATGTTACCGAAAATATATATGCAAAATTGCGCATATTTAATGAGATGATGCATACTTTGCATAATTAAACATACACATTTCAAAAACTTATAATACATTGTTTTTATATACTTGTGTAATTAATCAACTGAGGAAGTTTCATGGTGATATCTATTATTTTAAAAGTTTACCCTATTCACCTGTAGTGTCTCGCATTAATGACATTATATTTTTTCTCAGAGATATATCTAATTATTCTTTCTTGTCTGTTCTACAGATTATTTGCTGTTTTAAATCTTATCTCCATTTCTCTATCTCTATATCGTTTAGAAAACAAAGGCACTTTTAAGAGCCACTCTTTCAATCTCTCACTCTGTTTCTCTCTTAAGTCTCTCACACTTTCTCTCTCTCTCTCTCTCTCTCTCTCTCTCTCTCTCTCTCTCTCTCTCTCTCTCTCTCTCTCTCTCTCTCTCTCTCTCTCTCTCTCTCTCTCTCTCTCTCTCTCTCTCTCTCTCACTCACTCACACACACACACACACACACACACACACACACACACACACACACATCTTCATATCTGTATTGTGTGTCTATTGTCTGTATTTTTGTATTGTATCTGTGCGTGCGTGCACCATGTCAGAAAACCACCCAGGAGTCTTTGAAGATCCCAATGAGGCCAGGGTGAGAAATTTACACCCATATCTATGTCAAATAACTATTGGTATTACATATTGTTAGCTTGTTGTTGTTGCTGTTGAGGTATTTTTAATGTATTTAATGTAAATTGGAGTAATGTAGTATTTTATATCTTGTAGTTTTTGATTTGTGTTTTTTATTGTTACTTACTAAAAAAGCGTCCATCAAACATAACCATAAGTTAGCCATCAAAGTCTGATATTTAGATGTTTGGAGTAAATCCAGTGTCTTACTAAAACTGCATTATAACTGAACCAGGACAAAGTCATGTTTGTGACAGACATTATGCCTTCTGTCTGGTTTACAGCATCAAAACATGTCAAAAGGTGGAGGGCTCAAGAAGACATGCCCAGCGTGCAAAAATAAAATTTTTAATGGCTTCAAGAAGTGCCCTATGTGCAAGGCCGCACAGCCTAAAAATGTGCGCCTAAACAAAAAGATAGAAAAATTTGAGCAAAAAAAAAAGATATGGGTTGCCAACACAAAAAAAAATCAGGTGACCTCACATTTGTTGGACGATGCCATCATTTTGGTAAGTAACTTTTGTTGTTCTATGTCACCATAGTCCAGTTATTTTTGGTTACTTGGGAGACTTTCTGGTTTTGACTGAGACAAGATAATGCATTAACATTTATGGAAGCTATTTATTCAACAGTTTTAGCATCTTAACTGTACCCTACTGTCATTGAAAAACGTTGCAAACAGACCAAAGACTCTCAGGATCACTTAGCCTGCAGTACTTTAAGATACATTCAGCAACAACTCACAAAGGGCTTCTGGGATCCAGAATACAGCTATTCCTTGTGATGTTCCAAAAGTCTGCTTCTACCCTAAGTATTTCTTGTTGACCTGCATTTGTGTCCCAGCTTTGTGATAAGCAGACAAAGATCCATACACAGCCACACCAAAGCAATTGTAATTGTTTTTAATGTTTTTTTTTAAAAAAAAAATTTTTTTTTTTATCTTTAGATAGAGAAGCTGCACGCAGTCGGCTGGAGGCCTTTGCTTTTGGTGGAATATCCACACAAGAAGGCCAAAATGATCTTGCCAAAAGAAAAAGTGTTGGGCAAAAGTGCACAGACCTGTGTGCAAAACATATTTGAAATATTTAAAATGATGGTTGAAGGTAAGACTATATTTATATACTATAAACTTTATATATGTATTTTTTATATATTATTATTTAGGAGTAGATGGTGTTGAGCAATGTTTGGATATAGTAAGGGCAACTGTGCTTCTCTGATTATATGAGGCTTGTGGATTTTGTATTATTTTGCCTTAGCTTTCACATTTTGACCTAATTGCGTATAGTCAATTTTTTGTGTTTGTATTCTTCTAGTGAATACAGAACAGGCAACAGACAGTAGCCATGAGCCTGAGGACGCTACTGTCACTATAAATTTTGAGATAACCCCATTAAGAGAACAAGGTGCGTTTGGCCCAGATTTGGTGGGCCTTCACTTTATTGTGTTCTCTGATATTTTTGTGAAAATATGCTTTAGCAGCAGATGTCTTTTCACTACACCTATTTAAACTTTTATAAGACACAATGTCACCATCTCTCCGCTCATCCTCAGATTCAGTAGCCACAATATCCGTGGACCAGGGGGCTGTGACTGTGGCTGATTTGAACAAACCTCCTACTGGAAAAGGTCCTAAGCTCTTCAGGTTTATTTATGTTCTTTCACAAAATTCGCAAAGAATTTCATTTTAGCACAAAATAATTCCTAAATGATGTTAAAATTTCCTCATTAGGGCTTAGTGCAATTTTTTTTCTCCTAAAATGTTGAGATACTTTCATCCCTAAGATTCTTTGTGAATACAGACCCTAATTGTACTGTATATTATGTAATCTGTGTATACACTTTAGAGAGACAACATCTTCTTT